>UYYA01004762.1:0-67502 GCA_900624975.1 Angiostrongylus costaricensis | reverse complement strand
CGCCAATGTATTCGTCACCACACGTCTTACAGGAGATCAGATAAACTATACGCGAGCTCATGCAATCACCGTCTCTACCAGTGGAGCAAATTATGCAATTTTGAGTTGCACATAGACGGTTATATAGGCGGTTACGAACTAGCTGGCGCTTAAGATTACTCGGTGGTATTTCAACTACGCTCACCGAATTCTCTAAGCCCGCCCTTCTTAAGCAGCGTTTTATAGTTGTACTTATATCATTTGAGATGAAGGGTAGGATAAACGGGACCCTTCTATCGCTAGAGTTGTCGTTTGGAGGCCTACGATTTCCTCTACACCTATTCTGAGCTACAGTTTCGTAGCCATTAGAAACGGCTATTTGCCGTGCCGAGTTCCGGGACTCCTCTCTCTGCTCTCTTCCCGTGCACACGTTGGTTGCTGTTCGAAACATGTTTCTTATAGCCCTTTTCGTGTGAGAGAGGTGAGAGGAGAGGTAATGAACCAAGATGTTTTTACTACTTGGCTTTCGGTACCACTTTGTAATGTAGCCATTTTCTGATAGGTGAATTTGTACGTTCAAAAATGGGAGCCATTTTTCTTTCGGCTTGATAAGTACTACTCTAGTACTCTACTCTAGCGATAGAAGGTCCGTTTATCCTACGCTTCATCTCAAATGATATAAGTACAACTATAAAACGCTGCTTAAGAAGGGCGGGCTTAGAGAGTTCGGTGAGCGTAGTTGAAATACTACCGAGTAATCTTAAGCGCCAGCTAGTTCGTAACCGCCTATATAACCGTCTATGTGCAACTCAAAATTGCATAATTTGCCCCAGTGGTAGAGACGGTGATTGCATGAGCTCGCGTATAGTTTATCTGATCTCCTGTAAGACGTGTGGTGACGAATACATTGGCGAAACGGGTAGACCCCTCTGTGTCCGCATGAAAGAACACCTAGCCGGCAAAAATAGACCAAATACTCTTTAGGCACGCATAGGACCCAGAGACATAACGGGGAGCACTTTGAAGTATGTGTCACGACCCTTGCACGCGAATCAAGAACACAGGCGCGAAAAACTCTCGAGGCACTCTGGATTAATTCCAGAAATCCGAAAATGAACCGCAGGGAAGAATGCCTCATTATCACGTATATAAGACTGCTATTCTGATGAGTGGGGTACATTATACTTCCATGTGATTTCTGTGCGGTTGGTCTCTACGTGACATACTTAGTGGAGACCTCATAGAAAGCGGTGAGTGTGCAAAGCTGTGTTCAAAGTGATTGAAATCTTGGTTTGGGGTTTCTTTGTTTGGTTATGGAGGCGTCTGGCCGAGTAGATTGCTATCAACTTGACCTTTCCAGGCTCTGAGGAAGGCGAAATCCGCCGAAACGTTAGCTTAATCGTGAACAAAGAATAATAACACCTCGCGTTTGCTCGACAAAAATACGAAGAAAATCACTTGATCAATGCCGAGGTTAATAGAAAGTCGGTCGTGGCAGTTACAATGAATTACTTTCTCAATATCGCGACTAGTGGGAGGCCTGTATTGAGAATTTCAAAGTATTAATCGAAGCAGTGTCCAGTCCTAATCATTCAACTTTGAATTGTTAAGGATAGAAGTGTCGTGTTCTATTACACTCACCCTGGCCAACACTTGTTCGGTGGCGCTCAGGCATGCTAGCAACGGCCAAATTGTGAACAAAGCCATCGTGGTGGATGCTGCTGGAAAAGCTCCGATTAGTTTTCGTCTAATGTTTAGAATTTTCACCCAAACAACATGAATAACAAAAAATCTTAGCTTTACGAAATGAATTATATCCGGGCAATTTTTGGCACGGTTGAACTTCACAAACTTCCATTATCACTGTAATTTTCGTCAATGGTTTCATTTCTGACTAGGAGACCGCATGGATCTCTTTCAAATGCATTTTGCTGGTTTTGATCAAAAACACCACATATACATTGTTTTGTCATAAAAGGACAAAAAGGGCAAAGCTCTCGGCGTTGATTAATCCTTGAGGAATGCGCCATGCATTGGACTTTCTTAAAAATCGTTTGGAGGATAGTGAATGCATATCTGGCCTTTACAATGACTTTTGACGGCCTATTAATGTATCGAGCCAATGCTGCTATCCTTCCAGACAAGGTTGGTACCAATTTACCGATCCTGGAAGGATGGAAGGCTCGGTGGGCCATGGGTGCGGGGTCGGTTCCACGTGTTTGCTGCAGGGCGCCTCCGACCACTTCACCAAACGTGCCTCTGTTTTGTCATAGCTTTAATTTTAATTTCCATGTTTAATAGTCAAAAATATATTGCTTTATTTTTTTGAAAACTAAAAACTGAAAGATGGAAACAACAACCAGCTCACAACTGATGATGTGGAGATGTGGAAGACAACAATTGTCCTAAGGCTTAAGGAAGGTCTTTAAATACGCGACGGCTTCTATTTGCGCAGCAGCACTTTGTCAGAAATTACCAGGACAATGAGAAATATTGGGCTAACGGTTGCAGTGCCGCTGTCACTTTCACGGTGTCTGAGCAATCACGAAGGTGCCTGTTCAAATTTTGTCTACGCCTTCGTCACTGGGACACTGGAACATGCAATTTGCTCTTCAGCTAATATTGTTATTGTTTTGGTATTTTTGAACAAAATTCTGGTGATCAAATAAAAGCAAAGCGTATTTAAAGGCGTTCCCTAAGCCTTAGCGTCGTTGTCTACAATATCTCCACATCATCAACAGTGTGCCAGTTGTTTGCACCAATTTTTAGTTTCTCGACCTCAAGAGGTGAGGCAAAATCTTATACAAGGTTGCCAATTGAAATCCAAGTGCAAACTATAGCCTTAAACCAACGTATGCATAGGACTGTAACTAGGACCATCAAAGGACAATTGAACTACACTCATGGTGTGCCTTAGTCAGAAATGAAGTCGCTCGCGAAAATTACAATGGTACTGAAGTTTTCACTAGTTTTATCACGTTGTTTGGATAAGAATTCTGAACATTCGAGCAAACTTAATTAGTGCTTTTCCAGTAAAATCCACTATGATGATTTGATTGACAATACGGCTGCTATTCCCCTGTTGGAATACCATCGAGATAATGCTAGAGTTGGGTAGTTAGGGCAGTGAATACCGTTCCAATTTATGTTTGGAAAGCTTCCATTTCTTTTTTGCTTTCGCTTCGAGCAATGGCGTTCCCAGTCTTGAGATAGCCCATAGACAGTATGATTACATTTCACCTTACCACTGAAATGTTTTGATTTTCCTGGGAACAGCTTCAGGAAAAAATTATCCACGTTTTCAACGAAGAAACGGTGGTCGTATTGTACAACTATAAAGGACACCAACGTGAGCTTGCCCATTTTTCTGTTTGCTTTTGATGAAGGAACAAATTATTGGAAGAAAAACATACCTCGGGTAGCATTATATTTAACTGCTCTATAAGCGAGCACGTTTAGCGCAGTAGTTTGACGTGCTCTGCAATACATAAGCTGTAGTTGCTAGGGTCTAGCCCGAGCCTGGCTCGAGACAAGCCGTCCAACGTGACGGTGCGGTCAAATTGGCATTAATCCTCAAAGTGGCTAAAAGCACTGGTTTGATACATCGGAAGGCTATCATAAGCTATCGTATAGGGCAAGTATGCATCCAATCGCCTTTAAAAAACATAAAGCTCTCAGCGTTGATCAATCCCTGAGGGATGCGCCATGCATTCGACTTCACGTCGGAGGTGATTGAATGCATTTTTTACATTTTTTACATTATTTACATTTTTCTGGCTTTTACAATGACTGGCAGTGGCCTGCCGATGTGTCGAGCGAGTGCTACTAACCAAGTTGGTACCCATTTTCCGACCCCGGTGAAATGGAACGCTTGGTGGGCCATGAGCGGAGGGGTCGATTCCATTTGTGAGTTGCAGGGCGCCTCCGGCCACTGCCCCAGATAGGCCGTTTTGTCTTTACAGTACTTAATAAAGTCGAATAAATTACAGAATTCATAAAGACTGAGCGATGCCCAAATTGTTTTACCTCTTATGCTGTACGAACCAATAATCGCAAAACTTGGAGATCTCGTAGGTGCGTAAGGCCAACTGTGAGCCAGACCTAACATCACCTGTAGTTCCGTTGAGTCGTCGAGTAACTCGAGCAGATGCCAGTAAATCTTCCGTTTTTCCCTGCCGCATGCAAGAGTAGCCCAGTGGGTTCTGCTCGCTCTACGGACTCGTTGAGCATCACATCTTTCTTCTAGGTTCTTCCTGAAGAACTCGGGCCATCGGGTCGGTGGTCTTTCTGCAGTACGCTTGACATCCCGAGGAACCCAGTCACTAATGGCTTTTGTCCATCGGTTGTCATTCATACGCATTACGTGTCCAACCCACCTCATCTTCGACTGTTGGTGTATAGGACGGGTAAACGTTACAATGTTTGTAAACAACGTTAAAAAAACGTAAACGTTGTAGACGGGTATGACAAGTAATGTTCATAATATTGCTATACTACTTACTATGATATTAATTCTTGAGACTGCATCGTTTAATAGAGCCTAGTTTCATAAAGAGGAAAACATTTCGATTGTGACAGCAATAACAAAGAAATATGTGAAATATAACCACAGTAATACTGAGATTTTTGCAAAACTCATAGCACCAGATGAAAACACATTCCTTAAGCGTTCAATTGAATCTCGATCCTTTGAAATCGCGGTGTTAGAGCTGCCATACACACGGCATCGTTACCTGCGCACCGGTGTCAGCAAGACCTCCAAACGAATCTGTTTCTCTTGTCGCGATCATTTAGCGACCTCGATTTGGTTGTTGTTACTAAGTCCTCAAGAATCATTTTGTTAGAACATCTTAATGTGAAGCTAATTTTACTACTGATTGTTTACAAATTTTTGTGCAGTCTGTACGATAGAAAAGGTATGTGAGTAAAAAACAACATGATTGTTGATAAAGTTACCAAATCAACTAGCCTTAGCGACATACTAAGTCTGCGGCGCTGGTAACACGTGGTCAGCGATACGGCTCAATATGTAGGCGACACTGAGTTCGATGCCGCACTGGCTTAATGAAATCTCCCTTTGCTCTGAGACACGAAACGTGTCTGGAACTCCGTCCTCTGTCCGTAAAGACAGGAGGCTATCTGTGGCGAAGGTCTAGGAAGACTCTACCTTCACTATTTCAGCATTCCAGAAGGAATCTGTTCTACCACCAATCACTAGCATTCGTAGGAGAGACCAAAAATTCTCATATGGACTGCCCAACACACACACGAATCCAAGCAGCTTTGTCGATGGCGGCTGCAATGAAACAGTTCAAATGAAAGAGGTGCTGGGACATAATGTGCGGTGATGGGTCTCGTGATTATAAGAGAGGAAGGTAACCTAGCATATTCAGTGTCGTAGAATGCTGGCCGAGCAATTCTTCCTGGAATCATGAGATAGCTGTGCTGTAGCGTTCTTAAATGGATTGCAGAAGAGTGATTTTTTCTCGCGCAAGTCCGGTACCAATTTTCTGACCCCCGAGGGGTGAGAGGCTTGGTTGGCCCTGAGAAGAATCGAACTAGCGCCTTGTTCCTAATGATGGGAATTACTACCACTGTGCTATCCTCTTCCTGATTTGCTAAATTAGGTTTTGAAAAACAAAAACAGGTTAGCACTGAGAGTTTTCGTGTGCCCGCTTTAGGTGGGAAAGTGTTTTGAATTGCCACGTAGTCGATCACACTGAGCCATACCTCTTTCTGGGAAAGCGTCATAAGACTCAGTGAATTATATCAACTGCTTATACAATATAGAAGATACATTCGATAAGAAGGTTAGAAGCACTAACTGAACACGACTTCAGGCCCCACCCACCAAAAACTATTTGTTCATTCCACCAATTTTTTGCAAATATCGCCGAAAATTGTCGTGGCGAGTATTTTTTTCCGTTCATCGAATCAATGAATTATTTTCAAATTTCTGCAAAAACAACTCATGATGAAGTCGGTTTCAGGCTCAACCCGAAATTCCTTTCTTTGGATGCTCTTCGCCACTCTCCCTGTCACCGTCGAGATAGTAGCCGCAGCTGTCCTTCACCACTCTCTCACATGGCGTAAGCGAAAAATCCCACTAAAATTTAGTTAGAGAAGACTCCTTATTTGTTTATAAAACGTCGCCACTTCAATAGATGGAACTGATCGAGAGAGGCGTGCATGCTGCTTACGTTAAGCGCCGTAATGCTCTGCGCTCTTCATCACTCACTACTCTTGCACGACGGGTAAAAACAGCTCGTCCCTGAAAGTTTAACTCAAAAAGGAGTTTCTACCTAGAAATTATCCGTAGGAAAATGCGTGTGATGTTGGAAAATGACTTCTACGCCACATTTACATATGAAGAATTGATGAGGTGATACTGTTATTCTCTGAAATCAGTATGGCCTGCAGAAAGATGTAACAGATGACGAAGAATCATAGCAAATAAAAAGGAAGGAAATTAAAAAAAACAGCGCACCACGGTAGGACAAGAAGTGGAGTAAAAAGCATTCTGATACCTTAGTAGGTTCAGCTTTACCAACACTGTCTATTTATAAATTTAAACGGGGTATACGTCGAAGTCTTAGTAGGCCATAGCGCCATCCCAGTACACTTTTATTAGTTTTTCCTCCTAGCCTAAAGATTTAACGGTTTGGATTAGCTAATGCTCCGGCTTATCATCTTTTTGGGAAAAAAAGGAACGATTTTAAGAAAGGAGCGAATGGATAAAACAAAGTCAACCGATGCATTCATATATTTGATTTTGTGCGGATTGCATTCTATATGTTCATTCTTCCATACTTATGTAATCTAGTGATTGGGGCTTAAAGGCAAGTTCGTTTTGGTACCTTTTCATAAACAGATAAAAATTTGCACCTGGAGAGAGACAACCTATTCGTGACTACGACATGCACTTCCATAGCACGTATTGTCATTCTCTCTCTACAGGAACGACGTTGCTGTCCCTACTGGTCATCATTCAATAAAACACCAGGTTAGATTTTCACCGATTCTTTAAATCACGCACTTTTTTAAGGTGTCTAGCTATGGAGACCTTGAGTTCGTTGGAAACATGACAGTCAGTACACCCGACCAGCAATTTTCCGTCTTGCTTGAAACCAATCTTCTACGTTTTGGCTACCAGCAAGTGCTTGCGAGTAAGCAGTCCGTGACTGTTTCAACCACATAATTTGTGACTGAAACACTGTTGATCAATAAATATTAGAAATTAATTTCAATTTTGACACTTTTTTTGCAGAGGGACCTCACCGAGATTTATACTGAAAGCAAGAATTTAAAACACGTTTGGAAAGTCTTGTTTTATAGTACGGTAATGGAAGAAGTTGTGTAAAAGCCCTGTAATGCCAGCACCGTTTTTTTTCCAACACATATGCCAATCTCTGTACGTCGTGCTGGCATGAAACATGCCAAGATGGTTGCAATCCAAACTTTAAAAAAGCTTTTGGTGAGTTCTGCCAAAGCAAGCATAAATTCGATTCGAGCTCATCAAGCACCTTTGCAAAGAGGAACTGTACGTGGATAACCAGATACGAACTGGGAGTGGCTCACGGTTTTTTTGAAAACGATATCATGAAGGTGATGATATAGCGGATTCACAATGCTTTAACGTTTTGTTTTCTGCCTTCTATAATTTTCATGGCAGGTTACTAAGCGAAATACAACCACAACGTTGCTGAGATATTTGCAAAACTCTGGACCGCAGGTGTCTATGGTGGGGAACGAACGCGCTATTATCCTTTCCGGGGAGTAACGCGTTCACCACCACACCATGCGGGTCCTTTGTTTCGCACGTCTCTCAGCTATTTCTATCGATCTTTTTGCCACAGCAATCACCCGTCAGCAGCCATAGCTTAACTGGGTTCTATGCCGATTTGCGCTCCCAGATCAACCCCGCTGACGGGTGATTGCTGTGGCAAAAAGATCGATAGAAATAGCTGAGAGACGTGCGAAACAAAGGACCCGCATGGTGTGGTGGTGAACGCGTTACTCCCCGGAAAGGATAATAGCGCGTTCGTTCCCCACCATAGACACCTGCGGTCCAGAGTTTTGCAAATATCTCAGCAACGTTGTGGTTGTATAGCGGATTCATTTCAAAGGAGTCCGATGTTTTAAGGTATTACGTAATTCTAGTTTAGTGGACTGAATGAGCAACAGCTAGCGGTTCCCAACACGACCTTTGGTTTAGCGAAACATATAAGCACGACCATAGAAGATGTTAGTGAGCATCTTCTAGTAGTGGAAGAACTATTGCATAGCTTTTCTTTGTAGGATCGCATTGATGGAATTCTCGATCTCGCCTTCACTGCTCTAACCGTTGGTCATATTATGCCACCATCAAAAATGCTCAATGCCATCAACAAAAGTGAGGCTTAACCATCATAGTCATCACTTAATTTTTTTCATTGATGTTCAATAAGTTCAGTATTTTAAGACTTGCTTGATGAGCCCTTGTTCACTATTTAGATGCAACACCTGGGAAAAGCATTCACAACAGCATCAGGCCTAATCACTTATGGTGCACTTGACACCGTAAACTGTGGACGAGTTGTCTCCTGTGAGCCTCTGTCATCAGCAACCTTTTACCAATTTAATGATGGTTGCCTACAGATACTTAGAATATTCGTTTCCTACGAAATAACAATTTTCAGATATAAGCCATTGGAATAGCGAACTGCTCGCATGCAGAGATCTGCAATGCAGCATCCGACACTGGTACGTCGCTGATCGCCGGACCAAAAGCTGTCATCGACCAGCTCGCTAAGGCTGTGTCGGAGCTGCGGTATAAAGCATTCGGTTTCCAAGTCTGGTGTCAAAATGTGATGATTTGCTTTAATTAGTACAACGCTAGAGAGGAATCATACCTGATAGAATGCAATGCCACATTACCCACTTTTGACGTTTCAACCGGAGCAAACAAGTATCCCATCGGCTCTGTTAACTACGTTAATAAGGTGACTTTTGTTATTGTCGACCTATTTATTGATCCACTGTGATGTTTCTCCAATTTTACTGCTATTTTTGAAATAATTGACCTTTTAATTTCAAAATTTAGATAGAAGGAGACACATGCTACCTCGCCATTTTTCCATTCGAGTGTGGTGGGTTCAGACTGGATTGGCTTCTCGGTACTCCGTTCGTCTGCCAATTCTGTAACATCTTTGACATGGGAAATGCGCGTGGGATTTGCACCTTCACTTCAATAAATTTCGCTAATAAATCAAGAGCACGCTATTTACACTTGTGCACTGCAATGTTTACTTTTATTGCAAACCTATACAAATGCGCAGAAAGTGGCGTTAGTGGGAAGCCATGAAAGAGAGGTTACTATGCTCTCTTTCACGCATGTTGCCCAAAATCATGCGTATTTTGGCAAACGGCCAAATATGAGCGCTAGATTTCTTGGATCATTTGAAAAATCTCGAGGTCATCTCACCATCCCTCGTGAACAACACACAGATTGTCCAACGGCAAGGCTCTGAGGAAGGCGAAGTCGTCGAACCGTCAGCCATTGCTACAACAACAACAATAAGAAGATCTATACCAATCTTGCTTCGGCAGGAGTAGGGCAATTCGTAGGAACATGTTTGCAGATATATCGACTATTATGCCGAAATTTATAGAAAATCGATCTTTTGAGTTGACTACATCATTTTATTAGTGCTCTTATAACTCGTTTGCATCGACGTATATGGTGTATTCTTATAAAGCATGGAATTGCTGTAGTTTTCTGTTTTCTTGCATTTTCGATCTTCGTTTAAAACAAATCAGCAAGTGTCGAAAGTACTACAACTCTGCGTTTTCCGCAATTCTTTGCTATTAGCAATAGGTACTGAAGGATAAAGGACAAGGCTCGAGGCGTTGATCGATACCTTAAAGAAGCTCCTGGATTCGACTTCATCAAGCATCGTTAGAAGTGACTAAATCATATCTGACCTTTACAGTAACTTGCGTTAACCTATCGATGTATCGAGTATGTGCTGCTGTCCTCTCACTCATCTGGTAGCAATTTGCCGATCCTAGAGGAATCGAATGCTTGATGAGCCTGAGGTGGGGATCGAGCCCACGTTTGTTGCAGATCACCTCTGACTACTGCGATACACGTGCTCTCTAGCAATAGGTACTGCAGTTGATAAAGCTATAATGACATCAGTGTTATCATACTTTACATCGAAAAACTTCTGCTTTTTAAAAATTCGTCGCGATCAAGATTGAAAATATGTAATACTTCGCAAATTCTTAAGATAACACGAGGCTGATAAAAAAGGTCTAAAAAAGCTTTTTAAAAACTCTCAGCATTGATCAATCCCTCGGACTTGCGTCATGCATTCGACTTCATTAATTATCGTTGGAGATGACTGAATGCAAACGAGGCTTATAAGGATGTTTATTCGGATGCGTTTCATCGAGCGCTGCAGGGTGAGGTTGCCTCATTCAAGCTCACTGAAGATCTCATTCTACAAGACTAAGAATACACTACGTCGAGAAGACGAATGACTGTGGACCACCGACTCTGATCACCGGCTCTGGTGAAGACGAAGACGTCGACATGTTAGTGAAATAAACATCTTTATCAACCTCACGTTAGCTGAACAATTCAAAAAGGCGTTGATTACTACTACCGAGGTGAAATGGTCGGTTTGAAGAATATATTGCCAATTTCGTTGAGATGCACAAAATTTCTTTTTTTCACTTCAGAGAAAAGATTGAGAGTTGGCATATAGCGCGGTGTTTCGATACGGCCTGGAATGAACACGTTTTTCATTCGAGCTCACCAAGTCTTCCGGAGTCGGAAAATTGGTAGCAGACTTGTCTGAGATTATAGCAGCAGTGACTTGGTGCATAAACTACCACCGCACCATCACGGCGAATCCATAGTATTTGATTTTACTTCGATCACCTAACACTGTATCTGGTGAAGCAGAGTGGATGGCGTATCCTTCAATATTTGACCAATGCCAAACGTTTTATCCTTTGCTCGCTCTGCTTCATTGGTGTATGCCGTCCTTGACCTTGTTTCAGAATACTGCTGAGCACTTTTCCATAAAGTACTACTTCTGATGCTCAATTTGCAAGAATTTTCTAGTAGTTTAGACACTTGAATACTCAGACACTTGAATGGCCCTTCTTCACTGGTTGTGCGGGCTTCAGCATAATCTCCATTTTCTCGAGTTTTGCTGGTTTAACTGTTGTAGTTTTCTGGAGTTCTGAGGTCACTCTAGCCAAAGCCTTTCCAGGTCGTCTCTACCACAGACATTCGCTGCCGTAATGAATCAGTGGAAAATTTGCCACCATGCTACCAGTTTGGTACTAGGACGGCGGTGGATCCTGGTATTGGCATTAATTTACTCTTAGTGGACTTCCTGTTGCAGATGCCGCACCCCTTCTCAGCTTGGGAGACCCTGCTGGAAGGATGAGTCCCTTGCTGTACATCGCCACCCAACACCCAGGAACACCTCCAATCATGATGGGACCGTGAACCTTTGGGGAGTGTGCTTTAAATATGTTCTTAAATAAAATGGATTGCCTCCTTTTGCTCTATGATTTTAAATGCGCGGATACCATAGAGATAAAAACGAGAGGTAAAATGTTGTTAGCAAAGCATGTGGTACAAAACGAGGTTTTGAACCTACACTTTATTTGTGAGGAAGAATTGGCGGGATATCGTGTGAGACTAACAGAATTCAGCAACATAACTAGTGAGAAATATACCATCAACCATCGGTTGTAGTTTAGAAAACACTTGAGAGATGAAAAATATGATATGGGTGCTGCGTGAATTCAAGAACGTGCTAACAAAAATCACTATTTATTCGCTCTGCGCCTACTTCATGCTTCAGAAACGATTCGATTCATCCATGCAGCGACAGAAGACGTTCAGCGGTAAGATGCTGCTCTCTAAGCGTTTTCTGAACAGATTTATGCTATAAACAACTATAACGACGTTTCAGCTTTCGGCTAAAGCATGATTTACTACGAAATCTTCCGTTGCACCACAGTGCGCGACGACATCTTGCACAACTAATGTGGCGGAAATTGATTTAGTTGGACTAAGAAACTATGCCTCAAGCAACGTACCCCGACCTCTATTGACCAGTGCATTATCACTGTTTTAAGAATTCCGGCAAACTTTGAATAGTCGGAGAACTTCCCAAGCGGCATTTCCCTCATTGCTGACAATATCATCTGGAAGACGGATACCTCAAGCGATTAATCGATGTGCAATTGCACTCAAGTAAAGCTTAAAGCTTTTACCAAATCATATCAAATCTTTACTAAAGTACACTTTCTTTCTCCTGATTGAAATTATTTGAATTAATGTACTTTTAGCTGAGCATGACTCCCATTAAAAATAACATCACATCCTGTTAGGCAATGAACGGAGAAGTTCTCAGGAAAAGCGCTGCTTTATATCTTTATCTTCCCATCTCTCATCTTAAAAGGTTTTTATAATGAGGCACTAAATAAAATAGACTGTCTAACAACAATCTCCGCCCATGTTGAATCGCAGCCCTCGAGCTATAGAATATTTTATTAGGTGAAGAATTTTTGAAAACAAGGAGAAGATGAGGTTTCGCAATAGGAAGTAGAGGTGTTCTGTTGATTAATGTTTTGTCAGACCAAGTTCTTACTGTTGACAACAGTATACTGCAGTAGAATCCAAGATAATCACTGATAAATTGCAGCTGGCCCAATGGTGCGGTATCAAAACATTGATGAACTGGCAGGCTAAGACTGGGAGTTGTCACCGCTAGAAATAGGAAAGAGAGCTGAAAATATTGCAGGTTTTCAAATTTCTGAAGAGCCTTCCCATGGCACAGCTTCGTTATTTATCCGTGACTTCTACTCTCCAATATTAGCTTAAGAAGGACGCTTAGAAGGTGTGTCACCTTTCATGCTTCTTATGCAAGTAGATGACAATGTACAGCTGAGGCACGCAATAGGCACGAGTAAAGAGGGCTGGAATTCGATTGACCCCATAAAAACGATTAAATTCCTTGCCTAAAAGTTTCAATGCCATTGCTCTTTGACAGAGCGATCTTCGAATATTACTTGATCAACATATTAAAACGAAAGCTTTGAGGAAGCTTTTGAGATAGAATTTTCAAATCGAAGGATCAATTTTAGGTTCTACAGACTGATAGCCTACGGATCCTTCTCATACGAGGGATCTCGAGCCGGTTAGTCGCGATGCTACTTGACGCGTTCCAAGGTACCGAATAAGGGTTGATCGCAGACCGAAAGCGTCCTTCGCTTTCCTGAGACGAAGATGTATCCAGGGATAGACTCCGTATTTCTGCCGCGCTGATTTGGCACATAATTTCTGTATTTAAGCGGCGCGTTCATGCATGTGTGTGTGTGGGTGCGTTAGCGTTAAAGTTTATGCGGATTGTGTTCTACGAGCCAATTCTGCCAGAACCTTGCAATCAAGTGACAGAGAAGTATTCTAGAAGACGTCCAGAGTCGCCTCCAACAAAGAAGCTCCATGTCCACTCTGGGAGAAGCTGGCAAGCCATCTGTGAGTATACCCAGCCCCACGTTCAGAGCACAGTAGGCTATAAGCAGGTACCGAAATCTAAAAGCGGTAAAAGAAATAGGCCTCATTCGCTTAACCCCGAAAGACTCCCCGATTCGGTAGCGTTGGGTAGGACGAGTTCGGAAAGGCTGCTAAAATCTCAGGGCCGTTACACGCTGCTTAAATCATAGAGGATTATGGTGACTATCTGTAACTACAACGCACACACACTTGTATTTGGGTCCTCGATAGAAGAGTTGATCATGTGCGCAGGAAGAATAAGGTTGACTTCATCGGAATGGCCGAGACGAGAAGACGCCGGCCTTTCAACGCCGTCTATGACACCGGAGAGGAATTGTTCCTCGGAACTTGCGACAATAAAGGAGCCAGCGACATCGGCGTTCTCGTCAACACGAGTTTGTCCAAGAACAACGATTCATTCGAACAACTAAAAACCTAAATCAGGCATTTAAGGTTCAAAAAATGTGGATCAGCACCAGGATTGGCAACTGTTGTCGTTTACGCACCGAGTGCAATCTGTGATAAAAACAGAGTAAAAGCGATCTACATGGACCTGGAGAAATTCTACAGAAAAGTTCATATGTTACTGCAGATTTTAACGCTTAGATTTGACCCAGAAGAACGTCTGAAAAACGTTGCGTTGAAACCTACGGATCAGAATCGATCACCATGCAGAAGGCAAAAGGTCGATAGAACTAGCTGAGAGACAGGCGAAACGAGGGACCCGCATGGTGTGGTGGTGAACGCGTTACTCCCCGGAAAGGATAAAAGCGCGTTCGTTCCCCACCATAGACACCTGCGGTCCAGAGTTTTGCAAATATCTCAGCAACGTTGTGGTTGAAATTCCTTTCTTAGGATGCGTTTCGCCGTTCTCCTAGTCAGTGTCGAGATAGTAGCGGCAGCTGTCTTTCGGCATGCTCTCATAGGGTGCAAGTCTAGAATGGTACTGAAACTTGGTTAGAAAACACATATTACTTCTCCATATAAAGACTCCATTTCAACAGATGGAACCGATCAAGAGAGGCCATTATGCTGCCTACGTCAAGTGCCGTAATGCTCTGCGTTCTTCATCACTGATCACTATTAGCCAACGGGTAAGGACAACTCATCCTTAAACACTTATGTCAAAATTGAGAAACTTGAGGGATAAAAGGGATAAAGCTCTCAGAGTTGATCAATCCCCGAGGGATGCGCCATGCATTCGACTTCATTAAGCATCGTTTGGAGGTGATTGAATGCATATCTGGCCTTCACAATGACTCGCGGAGGCCGACTGATGTATGGAGCCAGTGCTGCTATCTTCCTAGAAAGTCTGGTACTAATTTTCCGACCCCGGAGGGATGGAAGGCTTGGTGCGCCATGGGTGCGGGGGTCGATTCCACGTGTCTGTCACAGGTCCTCCTCCAACCATTGCCACACGCGAATAGACGTAGTAAATAGAAAAGGAGAGAAATCAAGAGAAAAACTGTCAGCGACAAGGGTAAAATCGGTATAAAAATATTTCGATGTATTCTGATATCTCTGTAGGCTTATCTCTTATAACATTGTCTATTTGGAAATTGAAACTGGATGTATGTTGAAGAATTAGTAGGCTACAGCGCCGTTCCAGTACACTTAGTGCTTTTCTTTTCGGACTGAAGGCCTAACCCATTTCACGTCTTACATTGGCTAATTTTCTTGTTTAACAACTTTTTAGCGTAAAACAAATATGAGGGAAGATGTATTCTTTCTTGATAAGCTTGCACGAGGTTGATAAATATATTTATTTTCGGCTAACGTTTCGACGTCTTCGTCTTCCTCAGAGCCGGTGATCCGAGCCGATGGTCCATGCTTGTTGTTCGCCTCGACGTTGCGTCTTCGCCTTCCTGTCGAGCCAGATCTTCCTCAGCGAGCCATCTTGACAATGTCCGGTGGTAACAACTTGTATTTCTTCCGGACATACATCATCATTACGCACGTCATTATATATCCACCATCAGCATCGTGTATAAAAGGACATCACTGAGTGAGGATGCCTCATTCGAGAAGATGGTTCGCTGAGGAAGATCTGGCTCGACAGGAAGGCGAAGACGCAACGTCGAGGCGAACAACAAGCATGGACCATCGACTCGGATCACCGGCTCTGAGGAAGACGAAGACGTCGAAAGTTAGCCGAAAATAAATATATTTATCAACCTCGTGCAAGCTTATCAAGAAAGAATACATATTGATTAGTCACACCGAGGTTTAGGGAAGGTCGGTTTCGAAATATGAGGGAAGAATTATTTCACAAAATGAATTCTCAAGACCGACTTTCCACTAACGTCGGCATTCGTTAAATAAGTCAATGTTTTCTTGATGAGCAAGCACGACTTTGTTACTTTACTCTTTATTGACAAAAGAACTGGCTTTTCGGAGCATTTAGCCTTCTTTAGAGTTAAACATGTCAAGTTAACAGAAAGACAGCTTCAGTGTTGGGGTTATGGAGGTGCTTGTCTGACTTGGTTGCGGTTTGCTCGCAAACCTCGTGTTTGCTCATTGAGCAAACAGTGCATGAAATAAACTAAATTGCTAGGTGCCTACATTCGTTTTTAGCAGACTGCATGCTTGTGATTGGAATACGGCTGATGGACGAACGCTAAAAATTACATCTGATTTTGACATTTTATTCAGAAAAAGCTCTCCGGAATTTTTCCAGAACGGAAAACATAATAAGAAAACCAGCTTCTTAATGGTATGGTAATGAAGAAATTTAGGTAAAAAATTCAGTCATGCCGCTCTTTATATTTGAGAACAAACATCGATGTATGCATGCCTACTCACGCAATTTGGCCAGGAACAATATAGAAATGGTTGAAAATCTAAACTTAAGGAAAGCTTTTAGTGAGTCCTGCCGAAGCAAGCGTAAATTCAACTCGAGCTCATCAAGCGCCTTAGCAAACAAGGAGAGTGGCTGAAGGTTACTTTGGAAATGATATCATGAAGGTTGATGATATAATGTCTCCATTTCAAAGAACTTCATTGTTTCAAGATGTTGTGCGATTTTAGTTCGTTGGATTGAATGAGCAACAGCTAGCTGTTCCGAACGCGATGTTTGGCCTAGCAAAACATATAAGCTCCGATTTAGAAGATGTTGGCAAGCGTTTTATAGTAATAGAATAACTATGGCATAGCGTTTCTCTGCAGGATTCCGTTGATGTAATTCTCGGTCTCGCCTTCACTACTCTAACCGTTGGACATATTGTGCCATCGCTTATCAATGCCACCAGCAAAAGTGAGGCCTGACCATCACAGTCATCATGTAATTGTTTTCATTGTTGTTCAATAAGTTCGGCATTTTAAGACTTGCTTGATGAGCCCTTGTTCACTATTTGGATGCAACACCGAGGAAAAGCATTCACAACACCGTCAGGCCTAATCACTTATGGTGCGCTTAACACCATAAACTGTGGGCCAGTTGTTTCTTATGAGCTCCTGACATCTGCAGCTTTTTATCAATTTAAGGATTGTTTTCCACGAATATATTTTTTTAAAGCTTTCGTTTTCTCTAAATAACAATTTTCAGATATCAGCCATTGGAATAGGAAACTAGTCGCATACCAAGGACCACGAATCCGACACCGGTACGTCGCTGATCGGCGAACCAGAAGCTGTCATTGACTAGCTCGCTGAAGCTTCCGGAGCTGTGGTATAGATCTTTTGCACTGCAAGTGTGCCACCAGAATATAATGATTTTCTTTAAAATAGTGCAACGCCACAGAGAAATTATACTTGATAACATGCAATGCAACGTCACTCGACTTAGACATTACGATGGGTACAATCAAGTACCCTACCGACTCTGTTAACTATGTTAGCAAAGGAGGTTTTACCATTTTCCATTTGTTTACTGATTCGTTGCGATATTTTCCCAGATTCATTGCTGTTTATGGAACAAGTGGCTTTTCAATTATCCCATTCCGTGTGCATAAGGTTTTAAAATTTAGATAGAAGGAGACACATGCTACCTCGCCATTCGAGTGTGGTGGGTTCAGACCGGATTGGCTTCTCGGCACTCCGTTCGTCTGCCAATTCTGCAACATCTTTGACATGGAAAACATGCGCGTGGGATTTGCACCGTCACTTCAATCAATTTCGCTAATAAATCAAGAGCACACTATTTACACTTGTGCACTGCAATGCTTACTTTTATTGCAAACCTATACAAATGCGCAGAAAGTGGCGTTAGTGGGAAGCCATGAAAGAGAGGTTACTATGCTCTCTTTCACGCATGTTGCCCAAAATCATGCGTATTTTGGCAAACGGCCAAATATGAGCGCTAGATTTCTTGGATCATTTGAAAAATCTCGAGGTCATCTCACCATCCCTCGTGAACAACACACAGATTGTCCAACGGCAAAGCTCTGAGGAAGGCGAAGTCGTCGAACCGTCAGCCATTGCTACAACAACAACAATAAGAAAATAAATAAAGAGTGCGCTGTTAACACTAATGTACTGTAGTGCTTACTTTAGTTCACATCTTGTGCAGATGCGCAATAAAATGGTGTTAGTTGGAAGTCTTGAAAGAGGCGCTACGTTGCCACCATTTAACTTGCCCATCATCACAAGCATTTTGGCAAACAGCCGCAAATGATGGCTGAATTTTTCGTATCATTTTAAAAGTTGACGCTTCGTTTCAAGTAAAGTCCTACACAACTCCGTCCATACCACATATTAGTTTCATGCGGAAGTTTGACTTTATATTTTCATCTCTTTATGATTTTCCAACATTGAGAGTTGGTTTCTCGAGATGTATGCTCTGTCATTCGCTAAACAAATATATTTATCAACCTCGTGCAAGCTTATCAAGAAAGAATACATATTGATAAGTCACACCGAGGTTTAGGGAAGGTCGGTTTCGAAATATTACTACGCTTTGTGCTAGCTGATAATACACCGACCTCTGCACGATGTGCGCAATGATGTATGTCCGGAAGAAATACAAGCTGTTACCACCGGACATTGTCATTATATATCCGCCATCAGCATCGTGTATAAAAGGGCATCACTGAGTGAGGATGCCTCATTCGAGAAGATGGCTCGCTGAGGAAGATCTGGCTCGACAGGAAGGCGAAGACGCAACGTCGAGGCGAACAACAAGCATGGACCATCGACTCGGATCACCGGCTCTGAGGAAGACGAAAACGTCGAAACGTTAGCCGAAAATAAACATCATCATCAACCTCGTGTAAGCTCATCAAAGAAAGAATACATATTGATTAGTGACACCGAGGTTCAGGGAAAGTCGGTTTCGAAATATAATCGGATTTTTCAAGCGACATTTCTCTCAATGCTGACATTGTTATCTGGAAAACGGCTACCTCGAGCGATTAAACGATGCACAGTCACACCTAAGCAATGCTAATAGCTTCTATGAAATTGTATCAAACCCTTAACAAAGTAGGCTGTTGTCTTCTCGAAATTTTTCGTGTTCATGTATTTTTAGCTCAATATGATTTCTATTATAAATAACGTCGCAATCTGGTGGGGAATGAGCAGAAATGTTCTCTTCACAGCGCTGATTTACATCTTTATCTTCCCATCTCTCATCTTATGACCTTTTTTATCTTGGGGCACTAAATAAGATAAAATGTGTAACAACAACCACTGCTCGTTCTGAATCGTAACCTTCGAGCTCTATGCACGTTGAAGAATTTTTCCAAGCAAAGTGAAAATGGGGTTTCATAATAGGAAGTAAAAGCATTCTGTTCGTTAATATTTTATCAAAAGTAGTTCTTAGTGTTGACAACAATGTACTGCAATACAATTCAAGCTAATCACTGATAAATTGCAGCTCCGCCGAATAGTACGGTATCAAAACATTAATGAACTTGCAGGTTAAGGCCAGGAGTTATCACTGATGGAAATAAGAAGGAACGCTGGAAATATCGCAGATTTTCAAATTTCTGAGAAGCCTTTTCTACGCTACAGCTTCACTGTTTACTCCTGGCTTCTATTCTCCAGCATTATCTTAAGAAGGACTTTTAGGAACTGTGTGACCCTCGTATTCCTCATGCAAGTAGATCTCAATGTATAGCTGAGGCATGTGATAAGCACGAGTGAAGAGAACACCAGTGGTGCTCTATTGATTTACTGGATAGATAACGAGATTGCAGATAATTCCGTCGGCCTTTACATCGTAAGCTGGCAAGTGTTGTCTTACGTAAATGTCTCCCGCTAAGTGGACGACCGTCAATTTCTGAACGATGCGACATCATTCAACTTCGTAGAAGTGATTGAGTACATACTCGATACTTGATACTTGGACGGCCCGCCCTCACTAGCTGTGCGGGCCCAGGCATAATCACCATTTTTCGGAGATTTACTGGTTAAGCCATGGTGGTTTCCTGTAATCCCGAGGACAGCCTGGCCAAAATCTGCTCCAGGTCTTCACCACGACATGCAGTCGCAGCCCTTGTGGATCTCAGGGAGATTTGCCACCATGCCATTTTCATACCACGACTGTGGTGGATCCTCGTATTAGTTTACTTTTAGCTAGGTTCTTGATGAAAAGGCCGGACCCTTTCTCAGTTTGGGAAACACTGCCACGAGATGAATTTCTCGCTGTACATCGTAGTCCCACACCCAGAAGTAGTCGCACACCTAGGAACATCTCTCAGCCACAATGAGGAGGTAAACTGTTGGAAGGGCTTCAGTGTATGCTTCTCGTAATCTCAAAAGTTTCGAAAAATTGGGCACTTATACATTATTGCTAAGACAACGTTCGTCAAAATCGTTTGTTAGCTATGCGCAGACTGAAAATCTTTATTATACTTCATTATACTTCCACGTGATTTCTGTGCGGTTGGTCTCCACGTGACATACTTAGTGGAAACCTCATAGAAAGCGGCTCTGAAGAAGGCGAAATCCGCCGAAACGTCAGCTTAATCGTGAACAAAGAATAGTAACACCTCGCGTTTGCTCAACAAAAATACGATGAAAATCTTTTGCTATCTTTTCTCATAAGCGCGTCCAATAATGCTGCCATGCTCCTGCCTGATGTCGCCATTTAGATGTACGGCATTCTTCTTTTTCTTCACTAGATGGTGCCTACTTTTGTTGGCCGGAAGAAGGTTTGCCACCGCACTAACAAGAAATTATATGAGAAAAAAATTGGATTTGACAAGGCACCTCACTTAGGAACCACATCAAAACACTATCGCAGATCATTCGATGTTTTTCTTCAATAAGCAGACACAAGGTTGTTATCACAGAATTTATTAGGATACAATAGCTGCCGTTTCGGCGGTTTCGCCTTCTTCAGAGCCTGGAAAGGTCAAATTGAGATGCGATCTACCCAGCCGAACACTTTCATAACTCCAGCAGATAAAACTTAACAAGTAAATTTGCATTCGCATAACAAACAGCTTCATTTAAACACCTACCGTTTATTTGTTATAAGTATTTAAGTTAGTTGGTGGATAGCAGCCTCACAGAGTAATACATGGGCGATGTGTCTGTGTCAGGTGTTGGATTAGCCCGAGGTGTGGCCCTAGGTCACGTGTGAGGACAAGAGACTCCTCATTGCAGTTCATTTTTGAATTTTTGGAATTGATCCAAACGCTTCAAGAGTTTTACGTGCTGATGTTTTTAATTCGCGCGTGAGGATAGTGACTCCTGCTTCAAAATCTTCTCCGTTGTGTTCCTGCATACTATGCGCCCCCTAGTGGAGTCTTTGGTTTTAATTTAGATTTACCGACTAGGTGTTCTTTAATTTAGATTTACCGACTAGGTGTTCTGTTGTTCTGTGTGCTCGTTTTGCGCGCTTGTGTTCTCGATTCTTGCGCGAGGATCGTAACCCTTACTTCAAAATCTTCTCCGTTATGTCTCTGCGTACTACGCGTGCCTAGTGGAGTATTTGGTTTACGTTCGCCGACTGCGTGTTCTTTTATACGTATGCAGAGCGGTCTACCCGTTTCGCCAACGTATTCGTCCCCGCACGTTTTACAAGAGACCATGTAGACTATCACAGATCATTGAAGCTTGCTCCAAATAACGCACATCTTGGGCCACGTGCAGCGCAGTGGTTAGAGGTACAGTGCGATACACATGATGTCGATCCCGCACTCTAGGGGCGCTCGATATTCCGTTTGTCCTAGATTGGAAAATTGGCATCAGACTCGCGTCAGGGAGTGTAGCACCACTGACTAGACGCCTCGATAGGTCACTGCGAGTGCTTTTATAGGCAAACTATGGATTCAACCACTTTTAATAAGACTTTATGATGTCGAATGGATAGTGCACCTCTCTGGAATTCATCAATGCCGAAAGCTTTTTCTATGCTTAATCGTATAACTTCCTCTCATTTTTTTTGTTCAGAACGAGGAAGCATTCCACAATTTCGATTCGAAAAAATCGTTTTCTTCTCTGAACTATTTGGTCAAGGTGAGAAGTGCAACACGAAAACTTTTGCTAACCGGAATGGCCGAGCTATGTGGTGAGGAAATACAACAACAAGACAAAATATTGCCAAAGTTGTTCTTGTACGGCACGCGGTGCTTGCATTCGCTCGAAAATTAGCTTTAGGCATTTGAATCCGAACAATACAGCTACAAGCAATTTATTAAGTTGTTCAGTTCTTGCAGTAAAATGTGATGGATCTATACAGGGCATTCGTACTTCTGCCAGAAATGGACCTCAACTGAGAGTAATGCTTATGCTGTCGTAGCAAAGCTCTTTGAAAGACTCATGGCTCAATGAGCATTTTTACATTGACTACTGTTATTTGACTACCGTCCCAACAATAATGCTTCTAAAAAGAAAATATCGTAGATGGCCTTCGCGAAATAATCTGGGATAGCTTCCATATTGTGTTAAACTATGTTGTCGTTCTCTCATCTAGACGTTCTTTCGCGCGGGCGCTACTCGTTTCCCCAACGTATTCTTCACCGCATGCCTTGCATGGGAACAAGTATGCATGCCTTACATGAGGTCAAGTATATTGTATCTGAAATCACGCAGCCTCGGAATCTGTGGTTAGGGAAGATTACTTAATAAAACTATTAAAAATTTTGTACAAGTTGCTCATATGCAGTTGATAACCTTAAAATAATAATAAGCCCAAATGACAAAGGTTCGTAGGTAATGACTTCACCACAATTCTTTGTGTCAGTCGAATGTCCTAAGCGGACAATCTTTAAGATTTTTCTTTGAACGCTACTAAATACTCTAGGACCTGCACTCGAATGTTGAAGAGTGAATCATGAATCATATATTACATCATTATAATTTTTAATTATCGTTTACCTCCTCATCGTGGATGGGAGGTGTTCCTTGGTGTCGGACTGCGATGTACACTGGGGGATTCGTCTCCTGGCAGGGTCTCAAAGCTGAGGAGGAGGCCGCCGTTTCCATCACGAAATCAGGAAGCCTTGCTAAGAGTAAACCAATAGCAGGATCCACCACCGTCCTGGTATCAAAGTCGCATGGCGGCAAATCTCTCTCTGATCCACAAGGGCTGCGACTGCATGTCGTGGTGAAGACCTGGAGCAGACTTTGGCCAGGCTAACCTTGGGATTCCACGAAACCACGATGGCTTAACCAGCAAATGAGGACGGGCCATTAGAGTATCAAGTATCATGTTATCCATAAAATAGGGTACGCAAGCCCGTAGTAGTTTTGCCTTACTTTCGTTAATGGCATTGATGAGCGACGATACAATATTCTTTACGGAACTAGGAGTGAAAGATTGATCGAGGATGCCATTATTGACAGCCTTCAGAAAAAGCTATGGCGCCGTTGCCGAATGCACAAGGTCTTGTAGATGTTCATTAAGCTTTTCAAATTCCGACGAGATGTCACTAGGTAGGGCAATCGTGCTATTTGAACCTATCAGTTGGTGCTCATTAAATCCACTAGTCTAAGAATACGTGAACACTAGATGCAAGAAATACTTCGTCATAGGGTAGTCATATTACAAATCTTTACAATATCAGCTCCGAGAACCCCATATGCCTCTATAGTTTCGTCTTTCACTGAGTCTTGCTTGCAACTTTCGCAAAGATGCTCCATCGGGTTCAAACTCGTGTTTCGTATGAAATGGATGACATAAATCTATTACTGACCTTCAGATTGCAATTGCTTCTGCAAAATTTCTAGTCTTTGGCATGAAAATAATATACCAGGGTATCTATATTTCTCATCGGACGAAGAAACAGCTATGCTTGGACTAAAACCTAAATTTCACTGCTCTTTGACATAAAGTTCTTTATTAAAAATAAGGCTAAAATGATAAAGCTCTCTCGGTTGAACAATTCCTGATGAATGTATTCGTGCATTCAACTTCACCAAGCATCGTTGGAGGTGATTGAATGCACATCTGACCTTTAGAATGGAATGGCTCACGGTGGCCTACCGATGCATCGAGCCAGTGCTGCTATCCTTCCAAACAAGTCTGGCACCAATTTGCCAATCCCGGAGGGATGGAAGCCTTGGTGGGCCATGGGCGCAGGGATCGATTCGACGTGTATGTCGCAGGGCCCCTCTGACCACTGCGCCGCCCGCGCCCACGCCCTTCATTAGAGTATTTAATCACCCTGTTGAAACGGAACCGTTGTCGAGGTCTTTGCCGTAAAAACTTTGAAGACAAATGATCAATTTTAGGTCATGGAGATTGGTGTCACTTTAATTCCTAACAAACTTCCATTTGATTACCAGCGAATACTACGCTCTGTAACACCTGCCAACCCATAGGGATTGCGATCCGATGTCAATGACGACGCCGAACTACTGATCGAGTGTTTCGATTGTGATGTTACCGACGTACACTTGGTTTTATTACTCAAACACCTAAAGTCATTTGATTGCCTAAAATCAGACATCACATAACCTTCATTGCAAGAACTCTGCTCTTTCCTTTGGACAGGCTACCAAATGAGCTTTGCTCTCTTCATTTGAGAGAAGAAGCAAGCAAGTATTGCATTGGGTATGTACAATTATGCATGTTTTCAATTTTTCCATTCGTCGTAGAAGATCAATATGCCAATAGAATGCAGTATTGCAAAGGTCCGTATACGTTTCATAAGCGAAGACTTTAGCTGAAAGAGGAAGTTAGAGGAAACTTTTACTTTTAGCGCTGTCCAACTGTGATAAGCGGTGAAGAGCGCAGTGCATTACGGTGTAGACGACATATTCGCTTTGCTCGATCATTTCAGTCTGTATCAAGTAGAAATTTTATTTCAGCAAATGTATATCTCACTTAGTTGATTGTCATTACTAGTCTTGGCTGCCCATACTGGAATATACTGAAGAACTACTGCTGTATATGTCCCAACAATGACTGGGAAAATGGAGAACCGCAAGATAAGAAATTACTGGAAGTGTATCCAAGAGCTACATTTGGTAGCTGCAGTATTTGACCCTATGAGCTGATCCTTAAGCGTAATTTATTTACCCGCATAGTATTCGTTAGCAGCGTAGGTAAAACGTGGTTAAGAAAAACCTCGTCGCAGACTATGAACCGTTTCATGACCACACACATTGACTTCAATATGCAAGCTGCTGCACTTTCCGGACCGTACGTCTCGACTTCAATGCGTGCTCTGAGTGCACCCCAATGACAAGCGGTCTAGCAAGCCTTACACGTGAAAATGCTTGCATTCGAAAAAGGATTACAAAGTACATGCAAAGTAGTAAAGAAAAGAATAAAAGCGCTTTCCGATTAATGAGGTAATGTTAGTGATGTTTAAGCAACTGCTCAAACCTATGGCAAGAGTGTTTTGCATGGACCCAACTGACATCATTGATTGTATATGATCATGTTTCCATAACAAGAGGTTTATCTCTGCGTGGTTGATTAAGAAACAACTCAAGAGGACCTCTGACCTTAAGTGAGAAACAGAAAAAATAACCATTTGAGCTAAATATTGTAATGGTGGATGATGCTGTATTAAAACGAGATGACAATGAATGAAAAGCTTTGATTCGAGCAAGCAGCACTTTTTTCGCTTTGGTATTAGATTTACTGACTGCCAACAGGATGTCCGATAAAAGACCAAGATTACCCTAACTATGAAGTAAGTGGTGGTAAAAAAAGACCTACAACTGTACTTAAAATTAGTCGGGAACATTTACACATCGTGGGACAAACGCGAAGAAGCAAAATGTTTGTTATGTCGATGGTGTAGGGAAATTCTTATGATGCAGTGCTTGTTTGCTCTTGTGAATTTCCATAGTGTATATTCGCTTAGAATATCAGAAGTAAGAAATCTGCTCTTCGCTGTTCCATGCCAATCGAGGTCAATAACTTTTACCTAGGTGGAAATTAATTAGTTGCAGAAATCACAACAAAAGAAAGGGTTTTTTCAATTTCCTTTGATTGTTATGCGATAAAGCTTTCTGACGTACTGGCTAATGGATGTCTCTTTCTATACTATTCAGCAAAATAAGATGCACTGGTAGGCCACGGGAAGTTACTGCAAATTCTAGATATCCATGAAATCACCAATAACGATGTCTAATGCCTCCGCAAGACATTCAACTCTTCGTCATCAGAAATTGGTACCGGACTTCTTAGCTAGGATTAAAGAGTTTGCCTGATAAGCTAAGGTTACCTGATAAGTCACTGAAAATTGTTGTGTAGGCCAGATATGCGATGCAACCGGCTGTACATCGCAGTGTGACACGCAAAGACGTTCTTTTCACATCAATTACGCCGTGATGTAGGTTGCAGTTGCAATCGCTTTCATCATTTGAAGATGCTGTGGGAATTGATGCGACAGGGCAAAAATATTTCTGCTTTATGTTGATAACTCTACTAGTGTAGCCATAAGGATGTATAGATATGATTGAAACCCGGAACCTGAGGTGGCGCTCGAGTTCGCAGATTACATTTTCCGGAGAGCCACCAGACAGCTCGAACTCTTTTGATTCGCTCCTATCTCGTCCAGTTTTTTTGCCAGTTTGCCGATTTGTGCCTTCCCCCTCCCCAGATCATTCCCCTTGATGGGTGAGTGCTGGTAGCCCTGTTAGAGCAAAAAAGGAACTGCTAAGATAAAGGCAAGGCAAGGACCTAGGTTTATTTGGTGGATAGCACATGAGTTCCTGGAAAAGGTAAGTGCGTGTTCGAAGCCCACCTGCAGTTCCGAGATTCGCCATATATTAGCATTCTTGTTGTTGAATTTCATATAACAAGCTGTAGCGAAGAAAGAATGGACAGTGAGTAGAAGTTAAATCATAAATATACTTTCGATTGCCAAATAGGTTTAAGAACTGAAATTCTTTTCAGCACTGACAGAAGCAGGCACTCCAATTGAAACCGCTGAAATGATTCCAAGAGTACGGAAGTTACTGGTTTTGCAGGTATGGTTAAATTCTTTATCAAGGCAAGAATTTTCGAAAATCTTCTTTGCACTTATGTATTTCTAGCCGTATACACTTCAGAATGTAATATGCCTCTAATCATTGATGTCCTCCAAACGGTTTACCGTCACATCGTGGCTGGGAGGTGTTCCTGAGTGTTGGGCTGCGATATACAGCGGGGGAATTTGTCCTCTCGGCAAGGTCTCCCAAGCTGAGAAGGAGTTCGGAGCTTCCGTCAGGAAGCCTAGCTAAGAGTACACCAATACCAGGACCCACCACCGTCTTGGTATCAAAGGCTCATGATGGCAGATCTCCGTCTGATCCACAAGGACAGCCACTGCTTGTAGAGGCGACAACCTGGGGCAGACCTGGGCCTTGGTAACCTCGAGACTCCAGGAAACCACAATGGATAAACAAGCAAAACTTCAAAAAAATTAGATTATGCTGCGGCCAACGCAACTATTGTGAACGGACCATCCAAGTACCCAAGTATTCAATTAGTCAAGGCAAACGATTTCCATTGCTTGAGGTGACTGCGTCCCTCGACTGGTAAATATTAACTCAGCTCGTCATAATAGAGCGAGATGCCATCTAAGCAAAGGCCTTACAAATTTATTTCATAAGATAACCTAGCCTACTTAACAAAACTTGTTATTCGGGCGATGTCTTCTGAAGGCGAATTGGTGAACTTAACCCAAGACATTTTGGTAGTTCACATATTCTGGTATACGAATTTCAGTTTTTCCATGTACATACAACTAGTTCAACTTGTTTATTTATTTACTTATTTATCTGTTACGAATAAAGACTGAAAAGCCGAAATTCGAGCAGCCGAAAATGGCAAGATTGTTTTGCATTCTGTTTGTAAAGTTTTAAACGTTTTTAGGAGATATTAGTTCGAAGGGAGTGCGTGTGGCACACTGGTTGTATGCGCCACTACGACACACACGTGGAATCGATCACCGTGCCCATGGACCACCAAGCCTTCCATCCCTCCGTAGTGGGAAAATTGGTACCAGACTTGTCTGGGAGGATAGCATCACTGGCTCGATACATCGGTAGGCACCGCGAGTCATTCTAAAGGCCAGATATGCATTCAATTACCTCCAAACGATGCTTAATGAAGCCGAATGCATGGTGCATCCCTCAGAGATTGAACGTCGCCGAGAGCTTTATCCAAACTACTAAACTGATTCGGAAACTTTTCTTGAGTGTTCTTCGTTATGGGATGTGTGGCCAGAAGCGCAGTGGTTAGTTATGCTGCTGATCAGGAACTAAACGGGTTACCTCTTCCCGTCGCCGTAGTGCACTCTCATAGTGCATTTAGGAACGCTTCGCCCATGTATATACAAGATTGCAAGGCGAATCCATTCCAAGAGCATTCTACGACATTCATAAGGAATTCGAAATTTTCAAGCAGCTGCTGAAACATGCGAAATGTTCGATGACCGATGAAGATGAATGCGAGGAAAATGAATCGAATGAAAGCAGTGCTGTGCTCTCCATAGCAGATAAAACGGAGGGCCGTGTAAAGTAAATAAATAAAAATCTCCAGTGAAGTTCAAGCTTTGCATAATTTCAAGAAATGTTCACATATCTTTTACAGTCTTCGTTTACTAGTGGCAATGGAAATTGTTCTAGTTCCGTTATGATTTTCGTAGAGTCAACTGCCATATAAGAAAGTGCTTGCTCTCTCGTGCTCTTGTCCTATGTTTTTTTTTGCTTCCTTAATTTTTCCCGTTTAAAATCTTCGCCGAGTACAATGTCAACTACGACCACGATGATACTGAGATATGAGCAAATTCCGAGACCTCAGGTGGGCTTCCAATCCTCTCGGGTCTCAGCTGGTGTTGGGGATAGTAAGTGAGCCCTTGCTATGAGTAATCACGGGTTCGAAGCCCACTCCTGGTCCCGAGTTTTGCCCAATGTCTCAGCATTCTTGTGGTTATAGTTAGCAGAGCAACCCGCCAAAAAAAAGAATACGTAGCAAATAAAAGTTGAAGCATTCTGATCTCTCCGTCGAATATTAGATTATCAACAACAGATAGCACCTCTGAAATATAAAATGACCCAAACCTATTTACTTCGAAAGTCGATATTCATAAAATTGGCCTGGAGATGAAAATCTTTAGCAGAATAGCTTCTCCTTCTCTCTTTTTCCCGAATAAACGATTTTACAAAAAAATCGTCCACTAAAAACAGAACCAATGAGATAACTGAGTTTTTAATTCGATTTCTAATTCCTAACCTTTTTGAGAGAAAAACGTCCACTTTCGAAAGACGAGGCACATTCCTGCTGTCAAGAACGGCTGCTAGGACTTGTAAACTGTGGTTGGTTTTTAACCGATTAACCAATTTAAATGGTGCGCGCGTAGTGCAGTATTTATAGGCGCCTTGGAATGGACACGGGCTCGATACCGAATCAGGATCGAATTCGCGTCTCAGGCTCAGCATCAGCCTCAGACCGGTCTGGGAGGATAGCAGCACTGATTCGATACATCAGCGGGCGACCAAGAGTCATTGTAAAAGCCAGTTCTATATTCAACCACTTCTGACGTAGCCTGATGAAGGCGAATGCATGGGAGATCCCTCAAGGATTGATCAACGTCAAGAGCTACATCCCTTCTATCCTCTTACAATTCTAAGTGCATTATTGAAATGACTGTCGCCTATTGTCTGACTGTCGAAGACAACTACACGTCGTATGCGGACTACCAGTGGACAGTCACCAGTGTTGGACATCGAATTGGGAATACTACGCACTTGTCTACAAAGCCGACAAAACCAGATGTTCGCCAAGTGGAAGAAGTGCGAGACGAAGGAAAACTTTTGTGCTCAATATTTGGAGGACCGTCTCTGGAGGAGAATAGTGGGCAGGCTCTGAGGAAGGCAAAATCCGCCGAAACGTCAGCTTATTCGTGAATAAAGAATAATAACACCTCGCGTTTGCTCAACAAAAATACCAAGAATTACTTGAAATGACTGTATCAGAAGGCTATTCTTTTGCTGCCTGTCTGGGGAAGCTGTTGGGCACCGACATTTTTACTTCATTGGAGTAAAGGTTGTGTAAGACTAGCCACATTAAAAGCGAATTTCATGTATAAATGTTGACCTTACTTTCAGAGTGCGATTTCATACCATAGTTTGACATCTAAAAGTGCGTCATTTCACAATGTGTAGCTCTATTCGGTTCTACTATGACTATAAAGCATTTACTATTTGTTACTTGAATACTAGATTGGTCCGTCCTCACTGGCTGTGCAGGCCCCAGCATATTCTCCTTCCCCCTAGGTGATTTGCTACGGTCCCTGGAGTTCCGAAGTCAGACTGGCCAAGGTCTGCTCCAGGTCTTCACCACGACAGGCAGTCGCAGCCCTTGTGGGTCAGGGAGAGATTTACCACCATACGACTGACACCAGGATGGTGATGGATCCTGGTATTGATTTACTCTTAGCTAGGCTTCCTAATGGAAACGCCGAACCCCTTCTCATCTAAGGAGACCCTGAGAAGGGATGAATCTCCTGCTGTACATTGCAGTCCGACACCCAGGGACACCTCCCAGCCATGATGAGGCGGTAAACCGTTAGGAGCATAGAGTATTTATCTACGCGAAACTACTTACTCATTGTGATATAAAGGATAATATGCGTAAATATGGGGCATTCTTTAGTTTACAGAAATTCTGTTAGACATCCATTGTCGTTACGGATTTTCGGTGGAGCAACGCTCTTTCTACGGAGACTGCAATAAATGATAGTAATAATACATCGTGCACGTCCCAAAAAGGTAGAAACCTTAAAGTTTAAAAAAAACCGTTGGCAGATACGGCCCAGTGAATCAAAAGAACCTCGATCATTTAAAAGAAAAGCGAAATCACGTAGATATTTCATGCTAAGCAAAGGATATCTGGATCGCGCATCGGACGCAAAGCTGAGCGAACTGCTGCTGTCGATCGCAAGCGACGCGAAATTGTAATTTCCGTTCAAATGACCCCAAGATTTGGTTTGACGGAGTGACTTGAATGAAAACAACAATTCCATGACATTGTATGATTATATGACACAAATTTTTCTGATATAAAGGGCATTTTACAAAATTATTAAGTGAATTACTAAAGATAGGAATGTGTGCCTTTTTTCAAAACAGTCATTGGCGGAGTTCACCATCATAGGTTTAAGCAGATGAAAGACCTACATGTCTACAAACTATTGCGCTTGAGACGACTAATATTGCAAGGAACACAAAGAAGGTGGTGAAAGAAACACTGACCAGTAAGGAAGACTGTTATTTTGTAAGACGATGAGATATGCATAAGTTATTCACTTCGGTTTCTTATAACTCTGAATTAAATGGATGCATAGGTGAATGTGACTCGTCATAAACCGATAGCAGTTTTTGTAGTAATCCAGGGTAATAGTGAAATCCATGGAAACGTTCTATTCTACTGTAAATAATGAGACGTTTATTCTCAGTCGAGAAGAGCGGATCACCATCCATTGTGTGTAAACGGTGAAACACTGATCTGGGGCAGGTTAGTGAGGCAGAAAGCTATGGAAAGACAACGCAAATATACTAATACGAGGGTTGGCGTTGTATTTGTAACGAAGTCGTTCGAATCATAGTTGAAATTAACCATTTTTTGTCGTTGATAACAAAAGAGTGCAACGAGGAAAAAACAAATGTGTGTTTCGAAATCGTTCTAAGACTATTTTGCCTTGTTGGCTGTTGTTGTTTGGTGGCTCCTAGTCTGCCCGCTCATCTGAACTTTTGTATCACGTGGAATGATGGGTGTCTTAGTACGGTACTGTCCATAAATTAAATACTTGCTAGGTTTGATTCCAATCAAGTTTTTCCAGCGCTTACCAGACTCGCCAGATGTTGAATCTAAGCAGGTTTTTCTAAGGGCTTAGCAGCCATCACTTTTCCATCACTTTCTCGAGTTCTTTTCCTTAGTCTAATATCACGTGATTCAGCAGGCAACCAGCATTTTTCAGTGCATGAAATAGAAGAATTGACATTTTCTAAGATGGCTAGCTGTCATGAATTTAATACATATTCACATGTAACCCTTTTTCAAACCAAGGAAAAGACGGGCACAACAATTTTTTCACGATATAGTGGAAAATTTGGCATACTGTACTGAAGTGATTAGAGGTGTCCTGCATTGCACACTTAGTCTTGGTTCGATCACGCGCTCCGCTCTCAACAAGCCTTCTATCCTTTCGTGACTGGCATATTGGTACCAGGCTTGTCTAGGAGGATGGTAGTACTGCAATCATAAGTTGGTAGACCAGCACATCATTATATAGGGCAGTTGTGCACTGAATCACTTTTGACGGTACTTGATGAAAACGAATGCATGACAAAGCCCTAAGTGACTGATCGCCGGCCAACACTTTATCCTTTATGTTTTAATGGAAGTTTTATTCAAGAGCAAGGTATCTGGTACTCCACCCGATTATTGTTAGAAGTTATTGTAAACGATAAGTGAGGAAAAAAAGCCTAATTTCTTTTTTCTTTTAATACACAGCCAATAGACTTGTGAAAACCACCGCAATTCCAGCTAGTAACCTAATCAGACTGCCTGCCCCGATTTGGCTCATGGCACCATCTCAATACCGACAGATAGACATGACAAAGCTGTGTTAGTCAGTGACTGGCAGATCAAATGTTGGAATGTTGGACAAGACACAGATCGTGAGATGTAGAATGTATTTCTATTCCAGAGAGACAGAAGCCCAAGCAATTTGATGTTACTGGAAATGGTTGCTGGAGTCCGTCATCACTTGTGAAGTACGAGGTGTGAATTCTAAAGTTAAGTTGTTTACATCCAGCGAAATCGTGTTACAATATTGTTTCTTAAAATTGATACCAATTGTTTAATTAAAAGAATAAACGGTGAACGGTGGTGGTTCGATCACGCCCAAATCTCACTCAGCTTTTCATCCCTCCGTGGTTGCGAAATTGGTGCCAGGCTTGTACGGAAAAAATTCACTCTTTGCAGTCTAACTGGGAACGCTTTAGCCCGATCATTTCAGAATTTCAGGGAGGATCGACTCGACCAGCACTGTGCGATATTCGAGATGAGGTGAAAGTTCTGAAGAAGCATCCGAAGTCACACGTAAAAGTTGGAAGCCCTTCATGGATGGTGGATGCAAGGAAACGAATCGAATGTGAGAAGTGCTGGGATCCGCACACTTAACAAGACATGAAGTCGGGTCGTATAACACAAAATAGTAAAAGAACACCAACTCATCACCATACCCTGTAGACGTAGTTGTTATTAGAGTTATATTTTAGTGTAGAATCATTGCAGTTGTAAGTTTTCGTTAGTTTCTACTTCATAAGAAAATCACACTGAAATTAAAGGTAATCAGTTCTTTTTGACATCTCGAGATCACCATTAATGATAATGTTTATCAGACAATCATTTTTCTACTATGATCAAAGTTCCCAGGACCTATCTATTAACTTCGGCACTGGATTATAAATTCGTTTTCCTCATCAGCAATCGCGAGGTTGTTAAACAGCATACGTTTACTTCCATACAATAACACTCATACAACAAAACCGTAGCTGACGTTTCGGCAGAATCGCCTTCTTCAGAGTCTGGAAGGATACACTAATACACTATGATCGATTTCGTCTGTGGTCATTTTCTACGACGAAAGTCTGAACTAACGCATCGGCCATGTCTGAGAATCACCACAATGATGGACCGTTAGTAAACCAGGGTGGGCGTGTGCGGCACAGTGGTTGGAGGTGCTACTGCGCCACACACGTGGAATCGATCTCCGCACCCATGGCCCACCAAGCCTTCCATCCTTCCGGGGTTGCGAAATTGGTATCAGACGTATCTGAGAGAATAACATCACTGGCTCGACACATGGGTAGGCCACCGCAAGTCATTCTAAAGGCCAGATATGCATTCAATTACCTCCGAACGATGCTCAATAAAGCCGAATGCATTGTACATCCCTCAGAGATTGAACGTCGCCGAAAGATTTTTTTTAGTGAACCAGCAAAGAATTGTTTCTATCGATGGATTTCGAATGATTTTACTAGATGCATCACAAAATGTGCAATAATGATGCTTGCAAAACTCCGGACCACAGGTGTCTGCAGTGGGGAACGAACACGCTATCACCCTTTCCGGGGGCTACCACCACACCATGCAAACCCTTCGTTTCGCCTGTTTTCGGCTAATTTTTAGTTACTTCATCAGTGTGCCACACATAACCTAATGATTTAGTTTAGTTCACCATCGCAGACACCTGCGGTCCGGAGTTTTGCAATATCTCAGCATCACTGTGGTTGTATTTCGCATAATACCCTGTCATGGGAAATTGTAGTAGGTAGCAAATGAAAAGCGAACATTGTGTATTTAAACACTTTTACACCTCAGTGAAATTTTACGGATAAGAATAACCGGCTACAATTAGGAATGAACTTTCCACACACTCTATGCTAACGTTATCACATGCTCGCCAAATGATTTGCGGAAAAACAGCTTCAGTGATATTTGTCACCTGTGGAAGATTACATTGTATGGAGCCTTTACGGTTGACTAACGGTTGGTTAAACAAATGAATAGGCATTATATACTGAGAAAGTATACGTCATTTCTTACTTCAGAATAAATGTTATTTCAGCGTCACTAACATGACAGAGTGGACGATGAACATGTGAAAGCATGGAATTTTGAAGAAATGCGTCGGAAACCCGCCCTTGGTGCCGAGTTTTCTGCAAGTACTCTTGCGAACTGCAGAAACTGTTTTTGCCTTCAGGGATTCAGAAACATTCTAAAACTTTTTTCGGGGAGATCTAGAATTCGAAGATTTCGCCTTGGTTGCGTGCAGTACAGTGACGAAAAAGAAAGACATTTCCGAATTTGGTTTACAGTTGCTCGTTATTTCATATCGATGCTCATTTTCAAGAGTAGGTACAGTTCACTGTACAGCAACCAACAATCGATTTCTCCGGAAAGAATCATTTATGCCCTAAAGCGCTGACACTTCCAGATTGTTGAATGCTTAGGAAAGTGGGCGGTGATTAGTGAGGTGGTTCCCTCTAAACCCACGCAGCCACAACCAGCAGTATTAAACTGATTTTGTTATTATCGCGAACAATTTCAATAACGAGGATTAGCCTAAAACAATAAAAGATAAAAGATAAGGCTCTCAGCGTTGATCAATGCCTGAGTCATGCGCCATGCATTCGACTTCACTAAGTGTCGTTGCAGGTGATTGAATGCATATCTGGCCTTTACAATGACTCGCAGTGGTCTACCGATGTATCAAGGCAGTGCTGCTATCCTCCCAGACAAATCTGGTATCAATTTTCCGATCCTAGATGGATGGAAGGCTTGCTGGGCCATCGGTGCGGGGATCAATTCCACCTTTGTGTCGCAGTGGCGCCTACAACCACTGCGCCATACGCGCCCTCTAAAGCAATATGCAGACGAACGAAAAAGATTTTAGTAAAACAATAAGACAATGATAAGATTGGTGAGATAATTACAAAACTTCGGAAAAAAATTATAGAAGGCAGAAAATAGAAAGTAGACATCGTGAATAAGACAATGTATTTCCTGAAAGCATGCAACTCTCTACTATGTAAGCTCAGCTTGGAGTAAACCAAGACCACGATCCGCCATCGTCTTAGTGTCAAACTAGTCACATGGTGGCAAATCTCCCTCTGACCTACAAAGGCCACCACTGCCCATGGTGTTAACAACCTGGGCAAACTTTACTATGGGTGACCTCGAGACTCCAGCCCATCACGATGGCTAAACCAGCAAAACTAAGAAAAACGGAGATTTTGCTGAAGCCTGCACAACTAGTGAGGACGTTTCGTCCAAGTATCTAAGCAAGTATTAGATACTCTTGGTGTTGAAAAAGTTATGGGGACCTGAAGCCAGAAAAACTTCCTCAACCAGCAGCCGCGCCTTCGACGTCAACTAATGTGGATTAGTCTCATTCTGATAAAGTGGATGCAGCTTTTGAGAAACCTCTAGCAGTCATGGCTAAAATGTCCTTCGTGAATTTCTGCTAAATGTCTCAGCGCACTGAAGCAAAGCCTATCGGAAAACCAATTGAACGCTCGTCAGATTTCACTTTCACGAAACGCGACCCTGTTGGCAAGGGCAGAGAATCTGAAACGTCAACCACCTTTCTACATATCCCGGGTGGAGCTCTATTAGCGCTATTTCATCACCATTCCTCGTGAATGTTATTTGGTAAAGAAAAGTTTAAGAAGAGCGAAAAAGGAAAAAATTTGATAAGGGCAATGTGTTCGCATTTTGCTCTCTGCTGCTGCTTGAGTAATTCTTGGCTTTACTCCTTCGCATTGTTGAACGCCGGTCGAATCGATCCTTCATAGAATCCTCGGATAACCGTGGTACAGTCTACCTGTGTTTATGACTTGGTAAAATAATTTTTCTAAACTAGTCTAAACTAATCTAGAACAAAGTTAACGTGAAGGAATCCGTTCAGCTTATCAAAAGAATGCGTTGCTTCACACTTTTCAATATACCGTGTTGTTTGCAGTGGCAAACCCTATTTTGTAAAAAAGAAATCGGAGCTTTTCCTTCCTCACCACTTGTCACTTCACTTACGAATCTACATAGTCTTGTTACGCTTACAATTTTCTTCTCTTGATGTCTACTTTTTATTTACTGCCTCTTAAAATTTCCATGGCAGAGCATTGTGCGAAATCAACCGCAACGGTGCTGAGATATTCGCAAAACTTGGACCCCAGGCCAGACCGGACCACGATTTTCCTTTCCTGAATAGCGCGTTATGACTGCGCCACGGCGGCCCTTGCTCTGCGTTTCTACCAACTAGTTTTCTATCCACCATGCCATCAGCAATCACTCGTCAACGGGTTTCGTCTAGGGAGCACACATCGGCAGTGAATCCAGTTAAGCTGAGGCTTTTTGAGAATTTCTCGACATCTTTGTGGTTGATTTCCTCTCTTAGTTTACATTAAGTCTCAAGTGTACTTTTCACTTTTTTCCAAAAGAAACTTCGAAAGCGTTGCTAATATAAGGAGATTTTTCTGATGATACCATCAGTCTCTTGTATAGCCCTTCTGAACAAGAAGAATCTGATCGAAAAACATGGCGACTACAATTGTTAGTTTAAGAAGTCGAGCATCTGCAAGATCGTCTTTGAAATCAATTTTGTTATGGTCCCATTATGGAGTGTTCTCTACGTTTCATTCGTTTTATTACTTCTGATTCGAGAAACTTTTCATCGTTGGCACATCCCGTGATTTCGTAGACGGCCAAAAGCTGGATTTCGTTATCGATTTCGCTTCACTTATTCTATACTGTTCCCCACTTTCGGCAGATGTTTCTAAAGTCCCACATCAATCAGTACCAATTTGAGATTGGATCGCTTTAAAAGAGTTGGTAATGATTAGGTAAATTCTCGTCGTGCAAGTTCTCTATCTTTCTTCTGTTCAGGCGTTCGAACTAATAAAGTTTCAAGTTTTCTTGATGTTTGTTACAACATGCATTCTTAAAAAATTACTGGAAGAAGGTATTTGGATTCGACACCATATCGTTCTCGACCTGACCATTTCATGGATTGTTCATTTCAGTAGAATCGTACTAGTGATACAGCGAACGTTAGTTCAGTTTACAAGAGCTGATAAACACCTGTGTTGAAGACATGAGGTCTGATACAGCTATCTTGGCAGTGGAAAGTGTGATCCATCTTAGGATGGAACGCGTCATATCCTTAACAACAGAACTCATTAGGTACCCCTCTGAATGCTTAAGTATTGCGACAAAAACCGAGATAGGTTTCAATAAGCGAAGTTTTACGGATTTTTATAGCACTTTCACTCTTATGTCTGATACGTTTTTGTTTTTGTAGCGATCATCATAGAAAATAAAAAAATAAAGCTGTCGCCGTTGGTCAATTCTTAAGGGATGCACCATGCATTCGACTTTACTAGGCATCGTTTGGAGGTGATTGGATGCATATCTGGCATTTAGAATGACTCACGCTACCTTAGTGATATATGGAGCTAGTGCTGCTATCCTTCCAGACAAGTCTGGTATCAATTTGCGGACGCCGGAGCGATGGAAGGCTTGGTGAGCTATGGGTGCGGGATCGATTCCACGTGTGTGTTGCGGGGCGTCTCAGACCACCGCGCCACACGCGCTCATAGATCATCATGCTTTACTAAAACATACTGGACCAACGAAGCAGTGGGAAGGCTAATAATTCTCTGTTGTAGTGAGAAACGTAAATTTTAAATGCCTTTTCACACTTTTACTCATTCAATGTGGCAATGCAAAACACATTGACAAATGCATAGGGGCTATACCAAAACAAGTGACTGCTTCAGTAATCAGGAAACTGATTGAGTTATCACACCGTTATAACATAGCAAGACCGGTGAGCAAATTATAACAGCGTTTCGAAACTGGTTCATGTTAATAGAGAGTTTGATAACTCAAGTATAATCTAAGGATCAAGAACTAAACGAGTAAATGTGAAAGTGGGAAAATTGGGCAAAGCTGTTGACGAATATAACTCTTACATAGCTTACAATGCGATCGTACAAGGGCTTGCCACCTCTAGATACATGAGGTCCAAGACGGGAAAGAAAGCCTTTCTCAGTTATTTTTTTTCGTCTGAATCATATTTTCGTATTTTTCGACAGTCCCATAGAAACGTTTCCACGAATACTCTATGAAAAAGCTTGAAACCGAGTTTTCGTGGAAAACATATCACTTTACAGGCATGACGCTTCGTGGTCAACTTTTGACATTATTCCTAGAAGAAGCTTTAAGAAACCCTATGACAGAGTCATTTTGAATGGCGCACTGAAGTACACTGAACAGAAAGAGCGCAACAGAAAAACAATTGGATCTAGGAAGGAAAGTGCACTTAGGATCTGAAGGGGCATCAGTAAAATAGGAATGCTTAGGGAGCAGCCACATGAAATGTGTTAATAGGACTTAACAATACTTCAACAGTTGACTGAATAGAGTTCTTTGTCAAACTAGTGTTAGCTTATCAATGAAAGGGTACATAACTTGGTGAGCTTTGAAGTTGAAACTCTTCTCCGAAAGTAAGAGCCCTTTGTCGATCCTTTCATACAGTTCATGTTTTCATCCTTAATTTCAATGTACAGCGCCAATTCACCACTTTTTAGCGCAATTTCACATTCAGAAATCGTCCTACCAAGCTCACTATCCCTGTCATTGGCTTGCGTCGTAGTCAGGGCGCTAGTTACCTCCTACTAAGAATAGCGACAGCTCAATAAACGTGTTCCACAATGTTTTAAAGGATTTTTGCATAGCCCAAGGATGACACATCTCTTGTAAAAGTAAATACTTCATGGCGTTATGAACACCCATCAGTTCCGTGATCTCTGTAGTTTTTACGATCTTGCGGCCTCGTTCAGAATCCATGCAATGGATTAGTAAAACCGGCTTTGCGAGTTGTGACTCATGTCGTCGAATAATCGTGAAACCACACTTAGCATTTTGAAGGGATTCTCTCCGGTGTTTTTCTTTCTAACGTTTAACGTTGAAAAAGTAGCAAAGTAACACTGAATTGAGGTGGGTCACCGTAGACAGAGCTTTCTAGTCTAATTGTCCTACAAGCAAACTTTTATTCCATTAAATAAGTCCTTTAAATCGTTCGCTTAAAGTTCTCTGGTTCACAGGTGTTCCACAGTATGCAAAACTTCCATAAAAGCTTTTTTGGATCAGCAGAGAAGAAGTAAGATGATGTAATAAAATAGCTCAATACTGGTTTTTCTAAAACACTAAGGTTAGTGGAATGCCGTAAAAGCCTTTACTTTAAATCAATATTTTCGTCACATTATCCGGCCGAAACTTTTTGCTGTCGTTTCCACGGGCTTAGAATGCTTTTGAAAACTGGTTCGGAAAGTAACAACAATTGTCCACTTATACAATCTCAGGAATATAAAACTGAATATGCGGTGTTAGGATTCATCAATAAATGATTTCCACTACCGCACTACGTTCGTTCTCCTCTCCACGCACAACGAGAAATAGTCGATAGTGTTGGTTGTAACAAAGAAACCGCGATCTCGAAAGGTCACTAACTCGTCATGGCTCGCGCACCGTTCGATACATTTCGCATTTTCCCTGTTTCAAGGTTTAACCTACATGTCATTCACTAGATATCTCAGTGTTATGTGCTTATTGTTAGCACTGTTTATTGTTAGGGTGAGTGAAGTGGAGTAGTTAGGTCTTCTGGTACACACGAGGTCGTTGATTTGATCCCATACCCTAGGATCACTAAGCTTTCCATCCTTCTGAAAGTCGAATCAAGTGAAGTAGAATATCACAAAGAATCAAGCCGTTGGCTCACTGCCACTATATAGTACTACATAAAATCTCAACACAGTCTGTCTTAATATGCATTGCGGGATTCCTGCGTGCCTAAGAAGTGATTGGGTTCGCGCATCGTTTCAGCTGCGAGGTCAGAAATAGTCCTCTTCTCTCCTCGCCGATAAATTGCGTGCTATTATAGCTATGGTTTCCCATGATTCCTAGGATAGTAGCGCTATGGTATTCACAGGCTCTTAAACACAAGCAGCTGACCAGAAAACAATTTACTTCCTTCCTTATTTCGTCTCCTATGATGGCGACGATCCGTTTGAGCAAACTCGATCGAAGATGAAGTAGGAAGCCGAATCTTTGCACTAATAAAACAATCTCAATTTTCTTTCCAAATTTCTGACTAACTTAAATATTCTGATCCATAAAAGCTGATTTGTAAATGAGTTCGTTCCCAATTGAAAAATAGCGACAGTGGACATGAATCTACTTATTTGAAGTGTTGGTCTCTCTCCCGTATGATTTATAACGAGCTATCGTTTTTAATGTCACCGTTTCATTCGTTCTACTTAGTGCTCAAATGCACATTTTCTGGGCGTGAAAGTGTTGAAAAAGCCATTGCTAAATTGGTGAAATGTTGTTGTGAAGTTCAATTTTTCGTTACTTTCCTATCTAGAGGGTTTTGTTATTCCGCAATATTTGGACACCCAGATGGCCGTTCTTCAGCATTTTCATTGGTTTCTCTCTCGCACACTCATTGCCCATGGTGGTGGTACGCTTCGAGCATGGTAAAGTTCGCAACTCTCATTCCGATTTCCTAATAGCGATTCCATCTTCCAGTGCAGAAGGTTGACGCTTGCCACCAAAAAGACCGCCCACGGTTTGGGTAGTCTTCAAGAAGCGCGCTCGCATTTACTGGGACTCTACTACACTCCTCTTTTTCGTTCATATGCCATCTGTTCTTTTTATTACGTGTGACCGATCCTTCTGTATTTCGCTATCGATGTATATTTTTCTGGATCTCGAAGATGGGATAGATTTCTGGGACATCAGCTTCGCGTTTCGACAAGACGTTGTGAGTTCCGGTTAAATTTCGCGACACGTCGCTCAAGCGCTTTGTGAGTAGTGCGCAGTTTTCTTGGCGTGGTGGAAGTATCAGCCTATGTCTCTGTTGAATAACAGAGCGATGGGAGCACTGTTGAATCGAAAAGGTGAGCATGGATTTTAGGGCCCACTAGTTAGTCGGTGGCTTCTATGAAAGGCCCGAATGCAGCAAATGCTGCTCTCCTCCTTTTATCTAATTCTTCCTTGATGTTGTTCTGTATGTTCATTGGAGGTCCAGAGTTTATGTACAAAGTGGTCTCTATGATCAATGAAACGTCTGGTTCAATCTGCTAGGCTTGGCACCGGGGTTTCTTCGTGAACTGAGTCTTCGTCCTATTCATTCGCAGCCCGACGTTTTTTTCTCGCTTCGTTTAGCTTATTTAGTATTGCGTCAGCACTTTCTGAAGAGAAGAAAACACCATGTCTTCGGCGAAGCAAAGATTTGGTAGGAATTTTCCACTGGTTATGTCAGCGTACGACGTCGTAAATTATAGCGCCCAGTGTGACCGGTACTGAGGACGGAGTTTTGCTGATTGAGTTTGATTGAGAATTTTGGTTTTTTGAAATGTTTAAAACAGTGCAGCTAAAGCCTTCCACATGTTCTCACCATCACGGGCAGTCTCCGACGTATGTGAATTTCCTCACTAATTTGTAAAAGAACGACAGCAATTCGTTGTGTTGGATTACTCTTAGTAGGATGGAGGCGTCGGACACTTCAGTATGGAAAACCCAGCTCGGAGGATACAGTTCCTGCTGTGTACCACAATCTGACACTCAGGACCACTTCCCAACCACTATGAGACAATGAGCCTTAGGGGGGATTGATTTTATATGCTGCTTAGTAATTTTAATAGTGGGTTTGTCAGATACCGTAGAGGTCCATAAAGCCTTCATTCACCAAGATGTTCTAAAAGAAAAGAAGCAAAAGCACTTGGTAAGAACATTGGACCACACTCAAATTACTTCGAAAGCATTTTCAGTGCAATGTGGTGAGTAAGCATTTCATTTATGAAGGAGGCTAAGCCGACCTCCCATATAAATCGCAAGAATTTTCGCTTATATTGAAGAACCCCTTATATTTGCTTTAAAGTGATCTTTAGCAAGCTTCATGGTCACAAATTTTTACTTTTTTCTATTTTCATATGGCCCGTCTTCACATCTTCTGTGCGGATCCCAGCACTTGTCATATTCGATTCGTTTCCTCGCATCCATTGTCCACGAAAATCTTCCACCTTTACGTGTGGCTTCGGTTGCCGCTTGAGGAATTTCATTTCATCTTGATTGTCGTAGAATGCTGATTAACTCATTTCTCTCTGGAGATCTGAGAAAGCCGAGCTGGAGCGTTCCTAGTTGGATTGCAGGAAGTGATTTTTCTTCCCGGGCAAGTCTGGTACCAATTTCCAGACGCGGGAAGGATTAGAGGCTTGGTAGGCCCGGAGCGGAACCAAACTAGCACCATGCTCGTGATGACAGACATCACTACCACTGTGCTATCTACCCCGCAAATATCCCGCCTCGATGATTACAAATTATAGGATGCATTTGCATTGAACTCTCAGATTATGCAAGCGGAGCGTAAAAATGCACACATCGTAATCGTTGTGCGGCAGCAAACCTGTCTCGAAATCAAAACATTGAAGTAATTCGTGAATTTGCGAGGAAACTCCCAAACACCTACAAATAAGGGTAAACGCCGCAAATTCGTGCTTTTCAAGCTTTTCCTTCATCTTTTTGCCTGTTCTGGAAGCTCATGTTCCCATCCCTATCTCCTACGTTTCGTAGCAAAAAAGTCTTTTCACATCGGCTATCGGTTTTGTTCTGTTTTAAATTTGTTTTAGCGTGTCAACCATAGCGAACTGAAAACTGGGTCCAAGCAGTTTTTCTCTTGGTTTTCAGTGGTGTATCAGTATTCAAAACCAAAGAGGGAGCTTTGACATAAACCGTCTAAACTGTTTTCTCAGGACGCTAACACGCGAAAAGTCTGGTCGTATTTGTTCTGATGAAGCTGGTGAGCAGATTACCCGACAACGAATGACGGCTCATATGGGAAGCAAATAAGCAAGTATCTCATCTCCTGTCAGATTTTTTTTCGAATAGTTACCAGTATGGGGCATAAATAAATTAATTAAGAGGTTTCACTGAGCGGATAGTAATAAACGAGATGACAAGGACGTCAATAATGGGCCAGCAAAACTGGCTTTGTGTCACCGTGACCGCTAAACTAGCAAGACTAGAGGGACGCCCTTCTGTTGTCCTAAAGGAAACACTATCAGTTTTTGAGCATTTCTTGGTATTTTGTCCAACCATTTAAGCACTGAAGAGCGCTTGTTATTCGTCCTGAACCAACAAGGCGAACAAGTAGAACATTCGGCTGTTGTTTCACCGCCAGCTGTTAACAATGCTTGGGTGTTGTACAGTAGTTAAATGCAAAAAAAATCGGATTTTCTCATCTAAAAACCTGAGCAACAGAGTCTGTATTCATCATCGGAAGACTTTATGCTACGTCTATCCAGGAAGAATCTTGCTGATCCAAAGTTCATCGAGTAGATGGTGTACCAAATGACACCTAGATTTATGGAAGAACGAATGTCGATTCAAAAGCCACGAATAGCTGAGAAGACGATGAAGCAGTGAACAAACCACCAAGGACATCCGTGTATAGAATAATCGTCGTCACAAAAGTTCAGTTCTGAAGATCAGAGCAAAAGCCTCTACGGAGTACATTCATCGACTATTCGTCTTTCAATGCCACAACGGATTAACTTCCTGCGTCGTATTGTTCGCTAAAAACATTCACGATCATCGATGATTTCGTGCAATGCACCTTACAGTTTTTAAGTCCATCTTTCCTAAAGTTAAGTTCCTAAGTTTTAATAGTTCATGACGAACTATAGTCAACATAAAAACAGAAGGACTTTGGTGATAACCTCAAGTCATTGCCTTGTTTCGACCAGTTACTCATGATTTCTAGTCTTCTAGTATTTGAGTTGCTAAAAAACTTTCTTGAGGGCCTTTTTCGTCAATCATAAATGCTTTTTCCTGAACATTCAACCTAAGGCTAAAAATTTGGAGCGCTTTCTCATACAAAGAAGAAGAAAATCATCGAATGACATAGACAGCGGCAAATGAACACGATAGAATCGGAAAAAAATTCGAAAGCAAGTTAATGACAGTGTACTTTTTTAATGATTTTGAAAAATTAAATAGCTAAGCCAAATTAACCGAGGTTAAGAAATAATTGGGAGCACGTGTGGAGCAGTAGTCGGAGGCGCGCTGCAACAAACACGTGGAATCGATCCCTGCTCGCATGGGCCGCCAAGTCTTCCACCACTCCGGGATCAGCAAATTGGTACTACACTTGTCTGGGGGGATAGCATCTCAAATATGTACTCAATCTTTTTGAAGTAGAATACATGGCGTATCCCTCAAAGAACTGATCAACGCTGAGAGCTTTATCTTTTTTTATCAATAATTAATTAAGTCATATTTGCCAATGTTCGCGATATTTGCAAAATCCAAAGTCCATCATCGGTTAAGCACAAAAATTTGTAGAAATTTTCAAGACCAACTTTCTGCTACCTCCTTGTTGACCAACAATTCACCATCTTTTTTGATGAGATTGAAATTTGCAGTACTTATTAGTTCACAATAGCTGACTTTTCGGCGGCTTCGCTTAGTTCAGAGCCTGAAAGGGTCAAACTGATGCGCAGTGCTCCCTGTTAAACCCTTTCGTAACCTCAGCAGATAGTACTTAATAGATAACTTTTCATTCCTCCACTAGACGGCTTCTTTCAAACATTCACCGGTTTTCTAATAACTCAAAGGACCGAATTTCTATCGACCCAGCCATTAATAATCGACATATGCATTTGTTTTATGATCTGTCCTTATTGAGTTGACGCCAGTTGTTTTTGTTGTTGTTGTCGTGAATCGGTGACATTTCACTTCGGCGACTTCGATTCCACAGAACCTTGACGTATTTCATGTAGCGATATGCATATTATTCGGTGAAATATCTGTGGTACAAATGAAGATCTAATATACAAATGGACGACATTTTGTTAAAAACTACTCGTTGTGAAATATAATTTTAATGATGCTGAGATATTTGCAAAACTCCGAACCGCAGGTGTCTGCGGTGGGGAACAAACGCGCTATTGTCCTTTCCGGGAGTAATGCATTCACCACCTCACCATGCGGGTCCTTCGTTTCGCCTGTCTCTCAGCTAGTTCCTTATATTTCGCAATATATACCCTGCCGTTAAAAAGAGCAGGCAGTAAGTAATTAGTTAAAATTGTGACTACCATTGTTTTGTTAGGGATGGGATCACCTGTGTTGTTGTCCATGTGATAACGAGTGGTACCCACCCAAATCAAAAAATCAATCCGAGAAGAGGTGCCAGGTCACGAGTGGTAGTGAGGTATTCATTTTTTCGGTTTGTTTTTGTAGTTTTGAAAAATATCCAAAACTCCTCAAGAGTCTTGTGTTTTGATGTTCTTGATGCCTGCCCTAAGATCCGGTCAGTCACTTCAAAAACATCAGCATTGTGTTTTCGTTGTCTATATGGGGCTATAGGAGTACTATGTCGAGTTTTAAGTTCCCCATCTAGATTCTCTTTTATGCCGTTACTTTTATTGGTCCACCTGTTTCCCAATCAACTCTTCACGGCATGTCTTACATAAGGACGCGTATCGCGTAGTGGTCGGAGACGCCCTTCGACATACAGGCGTAATCGATCCCGACGCCCGCAGCCCACCAAGCCTTCCATCCCTCCGGGATTGGCAAATTGGTACCAAACTTGCCTGGGAGGATAGTATCATTGGTTCGATACATCGGTAAGCCGCCGCGAGTCTTTGTAAAGGGCAGATATGCATTCAATCACCTCCAAAAGATGTTTAATGAAGTCGTATGCATAGCGCAGCCCCCAGGGATTGATCAACGCCGAGAACTTTATTCTTTTTACCCTTTATGTCTTATATGTAGCTAAGTATATTGTACCTAAACTCATACAATTGCCGTCTCTGTCGTTAGGACAGATTACACAATTTTTTCTGCTGCACAAGCGAATAGAGGCGGTTACATGATAATAAACGGCGGAGAGTAATACGTGGGAGACCAATAACTGACAAAGAACAACAACTGATACCAAACGCGCGACAGCACACGCGCGTCAGCACAACGAGAGCAGCTTTCAAGAATGTGTATACTCACAATGTCGTTAATTTTTATTAACTGCCTACTAATTTTTAAATGCAAGGTATTACGTGAAATATAACCATGTTGCTGAGATGCTTGCAAAACTCCGGACCGCTGGTGTCTGCGGTGGGGCAGAACACGCTAATACCCTTTTAGGGGGCTTATAGGGGGTTCACCACTACACCATGCGAGACCTTGGTTTCGCCTGTCTATCAACCGTGTTATTAATCTATAGGCGCTATCAGCAATCACTCGTCAACGAAGTTGATCTGAGGAGCACAAATCGGCACGAACTCTCATATACATATACTACGTATACATACAATTTCTCTTTTTGTAAGTCTTTTAGTTGTTTGTTGAACACGAGCCGCACAGAGTACTAAATGGGCCAGGAATGTGCTTAGACTAAGCTCAGGTAAAAAAAAGCGGCCTGACGTATGGCTACGATTCATTTTTAAACCTTTGGAATCTATGCAGTGCATTGCTGCGAGAGTTTTTCACGCCAGTGTTTTGTATTCTTGTGCGAGGATTGTGACTTTCACTTCAAAACCTCCCCCCTTATACCTCTGTGTCCCATGGGCGCCTAGTGGAGCATTTCGTTCAACTTTAAATTTATTGAATAGGTGTTTTTTTTAACGGGCGTACAGTGCTCTACCTAGACTTCAGTGATAAAATGAAGTGGCAACCTTGTTTCACTCGGTAAATCGTCAGTTCTAGTATCCGATGGAATCTTCCTGATAACCTCCGTCGTAAATCGTAAATGATAGCTCTTTTTTGAAATCTCACCCTACACCGAAAACCAGAACTGACTTGTAGAAGAAGCAAAAGGGCAATCAAATTGCTTAGAGAATATAACATGAAGGCGGTGGAAGCTGACAAAAAAAGTCGAAAATGTGTTACACACAATGTGATTTTTGTTTAATGTCTTTGAAAAATTGAATAACTAAACCCGATTTGGGCCCGTTTATAAATAATTAATTAGACCATATTAGCCAATGTTTATGATGCTTCGAGAATCGTTGGGAAGACTTTACAGGTCCTTAATAGAATGCGCTAGAAAAAAAACCGAAAGCCCGCCCTGTTGTTTTGGGCCCAATATAATACTTGATAAGAAGAAAACCGCTGAAAAGTGTTTAAAGGCACAGAAAGAAAAACTAAGGGCGGAACACTAAAGGACCTTGTTTCACGTAGTCAAAAACCGTACACTCCAACATTGTGCTGTGTGATCATCACTTTATTAAGACATTACTTTTAATAGTCGTGATTTCCATCATGTCGCTTCAAAGATTCGCTGCAGTAGAAGTGAGGTTGTAGCGAAAAAATTTCTATTCTTTTTTGATTCTATTTTAAAACAGCCGAAACAACGTGCTATTCGGATCAAACCCTTAGTGGTACTGTACTCGTCTCCTTCTCTCCGTCATCTATGAAAGACATACGATTTGCGTCTGGGTTCGGCTAGTGTTTTAGGTTTTCCGGTTTTCTTTATACATATGTTGCTCAATGCTGGCCAAATAGATTTCCCTTGGAAGCTAAGGATAGTCGTATCAGAACGTTTTCAGACTCTCGCCATAGGCAACCGCAAGCCTTTATGTACTATGGGATTTAAGGCGATTCCAGCTAAATCTATCCTCAAATTCCCAACACCCAGCGGTTTGAATGGCACAGGGCATGGACCAGCAAGTCCTTACAGGTATCAAGTGGCACCATTTTCACTGCGCTGGCCGTGCTCCCAAATGGGACACATTAACATCGAAGACCCCTACAAACTTTGGAAACGTTTTATGTTCTTTGCATCCATCAACAGCACGTCCTGAAGAAGGTTACCAGCTCGATCTGGGTTAACAAAACCTTGCCATCTCTTGGTAAATAAGCATAAAGTAGATAACACAAAATAGTACTTAGAGTTGAGAGATTTGTCTCGAAGATTTTCTAACTCGTTGCATATTTTATTTTGTACTTGAGCATTGTAGCATTCTGAGTAAAATAACTTGCGGTGGTCTACCAATGTTTCTTTTTACCCTAGTAAACAAGTCTAGGATAAAAGAAGGAATATTTGGTTAGCCCGAGACGTGGAATTTAACCAACGACCATATGTGTTTTGCAAGACACTTCTAGCTACAGTGCCACATTTGCTACCACAATATCTGTTCCAATTGCTTTCAGTGTAGTAAATAATTGTTTTGTCTCATAACAAATGTTTCCAACGAAGTTTTATAAGCGCGTATCACTTCCGCCTAGAAATCACAGTGGTGAACATAGAATTTGTGCTTCATTGATTTTTGCAAGAATTACACCAAGTGGGAGTTAAGCACAGTAGTAGTGATGCCGTTCATTACGAGCAAATCTGTGGATCAACCTCTGTTATGCCTACCAGACCTCCCAACGCTTCAGTGTTGGTAAATTGGTATCAGACTTATCTGGATTCGGCCTAACCCATTCAGATCACGGTCCTCCCAGGGTTCCAGAGAAACGCGACACCGCTAACATTCAATAACATTCATAAAGATGACGGAAGTCTTCGAACAGTTGTTGATCTCATACGCAAAAAATTCGTACACCTTTGTGGATGATGGAAGCAAAGATAATTTGGAAGAATTTCTGGAATGCGCCTAATATTTATGATGTTGGATCGTGTAGCAAATTGAACAGAATGTCCTTTACTCTTTCATGAAATTCATGAAATTCAACTTCACATTCAATGTCGCTATATTAATGGTTGACGGGCTGAGCTGAGTTCATTAGGTGTTGCAGTTTTATCATTACTTGTTCTTGACCACTATCGGTTCTTGATGTAATAAACTGAATGCATGTTTTTAACAGTTTGTAAGATAAAGCTTTAAAGGATAAAGCTCTCGGCGTTGAATCAATCCCTGAGGGGTGCGCAATGCATTCGGCTTCATTAAGCATCGTTTGGAGGTGATTGAATGCATATATGGCTTTTACAATGACTCGCGGTGGTCTACCGATGTATTGAGCCAGTGATGCTATCTTCCCAGACAAACCTGGTACCAATTTGCTGACCCAAAAAGATAGAAGGCCTGGTGGACTATGGCAGCGAGGATTGATCCCACGTTGGAGCTGCACGGCGCCCCCGACCACTGCGCCACATGCGCCACGATTTGTGAGAAAAAACTGTAAACTTGGTGAACTAATAGATGGCATGGACGATGCTGAAGAGTGTAATAAAGTACGTTTGAGCAAATATATGCAGCAGTTGTATCACACATAATACCATGCAGTGAAAAATGATAATAGGCAGTAAATAAAAAAGTTAACACTGCGATTTCGACTACAGCCTCAGCTTGGCTGGATTCGTGTCGATTTAGACTCCCCAAATCAATCTCGTTGACGGGTGATTGGCTAACGGTACTGATCGATAGGATTAGCTACTAGACAGGCGAAACGAAGGACCCATGTGGTGTTGTGGTTAACGCGTTAGCACCGGAAAAGGTGCTAGAGCGTTCGTTCCTCACCGCAGTCACCTATGGTCCGGAGTTTTGCAAATATCTCGGCATCATTGCGGTTGTATACAGTAGTTCTTTTATTTCTGCATTCTGCACATATTTGTTCTTTGCAATAATGTCGCTTACATTTGAAATTGCTCCGAAGGCGTTTTTAGTCCTCTTGGGGCTTGAAATTTTTTGCGATATTCCAGGTTACGAGTTTTTATGCGTACACTGTGTTTATTAGCATGCCTCGCTTTGATAAAGGCTATTCCATTTCTTGGAAGAAGAACAAATTACGACGAGACGACAGCGAGGAAATTGCTGAACATGGCTGCTGGTGCTTATGGTGACCAACAAGCCGCCTGTCTGAATCGGTGAGACTAGCAAATAATCTTTTAGTGACGACCTCATTGGTTATGATGACGATTTCGTCAAATGGATGTGTAAATCATTGAATCAAGGTGAAAGATTTTAGGAAGAAAAGGGAATCGACTTCTAGGTAGCGTTGTTGTTTCCTAAAAGAAGTTCATTAACACTTATACTAGCGTTATCTGGTGCGATCCTTAATGCGTGACAGCATACGGCATAAGCTGCCCTCTACTTCTTAGGTGCTAGTCACACATCCCCTAGCTACATTCTGTGTGTTACTCAATCGGCACAGAAACCAAACAATTAATCGTTATTGTGGCATCCAAGTACCTCCTCACCTGTAGTATTCTTGGTAATTTTTTACCTTGCTACGCAGCAAAGGAAACTATGGTTTAACTAGGAAATCATCCAAAAACGTTCTTTTATTTAATTATGGAAGTTAAATGTAGAGAACCACAACTGTTGGCTTGGCTGGACCACTGGTCTGCGTTGAATAAGCTATTGATAGATTTCATAAAAGACGTTGGAGATAAAACTGCTATGTAACAAAATAAGCGACCAGAGGGAAAATGAGTTGATACCGACTCGCGCCCGCTGTTTTGCCCCGGTGCTTATGAGTTATTATCGACTTATGGCGGATTTTAAATGTTAAACTGCTTGAAAAGTAGCGTGTCCAGCCATCTTTTGTCCTATAACAATATAACTAATGTAAGTTGCACGATGAGCATAAAGATATCACATCACTGACATATTTCTACAATAAATATTTCAGAACATTCCACTCTTCCGACGCCTATGTGGTCTTATCGACGGCAAAAGCACAATGTGATCAATTCGATAACACATGTGAAGGTTACATTGGTGAATTACTTATAATTTTTGATAATCTTTCTGAAAGCTATTGAGCTAACAAATGACAAACCTAAAATTGTTGGCTTCATTCAAACCGCATAGCCGATGCCGTTTTTCTTGTGTAGGGTAGAATATCCATGCGCTGAAGCGCTCACCTGTCCATGCTCATCTTTCGATTTTTCGAATTCAGTAGTTCCATTCTTTCGGGTTTTTATTCTCTAACACAACTTTGAAATCAACTAATCGACCTCGAAGGGACGGCAGGTTTGGGTTATCCGGGTGCGGATTGACCGAACGATCCTCTGGGTATTGCGGAACACCTCAGGCCACAGTATTGTATTTCCAATGAAGTCACCTTAGTCGCTATAAACTACTAACTAGAGCTGTTTAAAAAACAAAATTTTCGTGCAGAAGAGGCAAATGAATAAAAATGCGAAAAAGGCGTCTTCGTTTTTACCTTACTAATAATTATTTATTTTTCTTCTTACATTTTACATTGCTCATCATCACATCTATTGTGCGGATCCCAGCACTTTTTGCCTTCTATGCGTTTTCCTCGCACTCTTCGTCCACGAGGGATTTCGAACATTTCGTGTAGTTTCGTTGCTGCTTGAGGACTTCACCTTCTTTATGTATGTCCTAGAATGCTGTTCAAGCCCACTTTGCTTGCAATCTTGAAGATAGCCATGCTGAGGCGCTCGTCTGTGAACTGGAGGGGAACATTGTGGAGAGGGCCGAAATTGTGCGTTTACTTCCTGTTCGAAGGCATCACTAACCACAGCGTTCTGCCTCTCCCCACCCGCTCCTCATATTTATTTGATGCATTCAATTTAAATCTTACTTTTATCTTCCAAGAAATAAAAGCGTTCACCAAGAGATGTAAGAAGGAATCGTAGAAGAAAAGCAGGCTTGTATTGTTTGGGCCCAAAATGATTAGTACTGAAAACTCTTAACGAAAAAATACTTAGAGCTCTAACGTTAACTTTCAGCTGTATCTGATATGAAAAAGGAGTTGACAGTAGTCTTCAGAGGTACGAAAACAAAGGTAATATAAAACTTTGTATGCCACTTCATCGTTGGTTTTCTTGTCAATAAACGAACCCACTAAAGAAAATTATCATGATTTGCTCGCTGTCTTTCCAGGGTCAACTTCTTCTGGAAGGACTACACTCTATACATCCTGGCATTGACTTTTTTGGCATGGGTAATGTAAGGAACATGTTTCCATAAACTCTTGCGCATTCTGCAATTTATTTATGCTCTTGTTTATTTCTAAACGCGTTTCATTCACTTTGAATGCGATTGTATAATGTCTGCTTGGTAATGTTCTAGGTTAATCGGTATTTTATGAACGGTCATCTTGCACTTTGGAGTATGGTGGAACAAGTACTCAGAGATCATAAATACGCAGTGCGTAAGCATTCTTTACAGAAGTGGTGGTAGCATTTAAGAATTTTGTTTGTATTTGTTCTGCTATATATTGAATTACAAAATCTATTCTAAAAGGTGGCGCGTGCGGTGGAGTGATAAGAGGCGCCTGCGACACACACACATATGGGATGGCTCCCCGCGCCCGTGGCTCACCAAGCCTTCCATCTCTCAGAGGGCGGCTAATTGGTACCAGATTTGTCTAAGAGGATAACAGCACTGGCTCGATACATCGGTAGGCCACCGCGAGTCAATGTATAGGCCAGAAATGCATACAATCACCTCTAACAGTGCTTAATGAAGTTAAGGCCCATCCCTAAGGGATTGCTCAACGTCGATTGCTTTTTTCAGCTTTTTATTCTAACACGTAGCGCTTACTGTCCTCATAAAATTTCAGGACTATCGTGTTACATTCACTGGACATTCTCTAGGTGGAGCTTTAGCAGCACTAGCAGCGGCTCGAACTGCTAAACAAGGTAGGTAAATTAAAAAACATGCAAAGACCACGAAAGATTAGATGTGACTAGAGATGGAAGGAATGAAAAAGAGGTTATACTGACAGTTGCTCTGATTTTTTTCTGTGGCTGTAGAATTCATGGCTGCTCAACTTCAATGTGGTAGAAAGGATGAAATTCAGACACCGTTACACTGCATATTTTAAGGCTATCGGGCTGGAGGGAAACTCAGCATCTATACGTTCGGTGAGCCACGTGTGGGTGATGCTGACTTCGCTTCAAACTTTGATAATATGATAACCAACAGGTATCTACTTGCTACATTAATCATTACAACGTTATATACCATGACATTCTGGTATTAGACAGTTGACTTGCCCTCAGTATTTCCAGGGACATGAATTTCTATATTCTCGTCAATATTTAAATGAGTTCGAATTTTCACGTTTTCGTCCAGTTATATTGCTGAAAACTTTGTCTTCACAAATAGTGTATGCCCTAAGGCAATACTCATCTGACCGATATTTTGACCGATGCCTTAAATAACAGCTTTGTCATGGTTTACAGCCAGTCTGCCTCCGTTTGCTAAGAGTTCCAGATTGATACCGTAATGTTCAGATTCGGTGATTTGCCAAAAAGAAAACTATTCGGTGCCCAGGAACACTTTCCCCGTCACTGTGCAGTGGTAGACCCAGATAGAACGGCATAGACAGATGCAAAGTCTTCTCTGTGGTGTAGACAGCATTCTCAAGAGGCCACATTTTTTGTATATGTCGACAATAGATTCTTACCAAAAGGCGACTAGGAACCCTTGTGAATTATAGTTCAAGTCTTGGTATCTTGTTTTTTAAATTTTATATCCTTCTTTCTTCTCCATGATGAAAGGAATCTTATTCGATCAGGTTGTCGTTCTGTCCGTTGCGAAACTTTTGGAGAACAGCGACGTAGCCTAGCTAAAGTCTTCAATTTATTAGGAGTTGATCTAACTCGTAATGCTAATTTCCATTGGAAGATCCCCATGTTGTAAGCCAGGTTTTTGGGATTGCGGGCTATCATGAATCTTCTTTTGGTAAATTACGTCATCATGATAAATTCAGAGGTTGGCTACACCTTTTGAATTTTTCCCAGCCCCTGTTCACAAACATGAGGTTCTTCATATCTACATCTGAGTCCTATCTAATGGTAACCTGGTAATGCTAAAAGTACACTGTTTTTTGTAGAACTTTTCCAAGACCATATACAGCGCTTCAACCTCGTCTTCGTCATGCTGGGTTTAAGGACAGAAACGATGTAGATTGTCAAATGGGTTTGGCGAACATCTACTCAGCGGTAAACGTTCTATTTGGATTGTTAGTTGTTCAAAGGAGTGGTTACTTCTGGGCAAACTCCTGTTGACAAGGACGGCCACTAAGTGTCGCACACTTTAAGGAAGAGTTCTTCTCTGGCATCATAAACGGAGTTAAATTGTTGACATATTTTCTTCACTCTCAATCAACCAGCGTCGTACCTAATTATACGGAGGTAGGTATCTACTATAAGCTCAGAACACCACCTTTCTCCTTCCAGATATAGGCAGCTTAAAACGCCTCTAAGATTTTAATAGCCTCTTTGTACTCGCTCTATCCAACGCTGCTATATCAAGGGCTGTTGAGTTAGGAGTGAGTCGTCATCCATATGAGACTCTGAGCGGCTGTTCCTTCCCGGTGGAAGACAGGTGAAAAATGCGGCTCTGAAGAAGGCGATTCTGCCGAAACGTCAGCTATGGTTGTGTTGTGCGTTATTAAAACTAAAACGTTTGTGGAAGTAAACTTATGCTGTTTAACAGCCTCGTGAATGCTGAAAAAGAAAACGTCGAATTTATAAACCAAAGCCAAGGTTGATAGAAAGTCGATCCTGGGAAATGAGAGCTACTCATTTTAGCGTGTTTGGCTATCAAAATTCAGAGAAAGCTCCTAGTGTGAAGAGCACTTTGCACTATCCCTCAGAGTTGACTTTGAGTTTATCTATTGTGCTACCTACGTCTCTCTTATTTTTCAGTCACTTCATGGAAGGATTTTTATCTGATTGATTTGCAGAATACAAATTGCTTGCACGTAAACGAATCGAAAAAAATTTCTACGTAAATAGAAATAATTAATGTTTAATGGTTTTGTAGAAACGAAGAGTTTACCCCTGGATCCACTGCATTCCCAGAGAAGCACAAGGATACTTTAGTGTTCGTTTATCCTCTGTACACTACCTGAAAAAGCACTATGTGATCTCACGTGTAACCTGCTTGGATCTCTGTGGACGAGAACTGTGGAGCAATAACAATTTTCACAAATCACAGATAATACGCGGATCCTAGCACTTCAATGCTCTTGTTTGCGTCTCGAGTTCATCATTGGCGAAGGTATTCTCATTTTGCACATGGGTTTTGGAGCTCCTTAGGAATTATTGATTTTCTTTATGAATGCCGCTGAATACTAGTTTTTTTTCGCAAAACTGGGATGCGAGAAAGCTCCTCAATCTTGTGGACTACAATGAACTTCTCAGATAAGTCTAGCACCATTTTTCCGACACCGGAAGGATATGGAGATTTGTTCGCGTAGCTCGCTGTGTCAACGGACCTACAGCGTATTGAACAATGGCAGTACCATTGCACTACTAACGCAGCGAATAATGAGTAATAATAACGGCAGTCTATTCAAAAATGGTTTCAACTGCTGTGAGAATTTGTAAAAGTTACACAGTTGAATTATTTTTAGCTACCGAGTCGTGTTTCGTCGTGATATTGTTCCTCATCTACCACCTTGTGCTAAAGACAAGACGTGGTTTGGTGACGAGGATGTTAGCCGCCCATGCGATTTCAATGCCACAACTCAACCTTACCATCATGGAACTGAAATATGGTATGCACAGAACATAAGCTTCTGCACGCATATGTATATGCATATATATATATATATATGTATATCTGTAAGGATAAGGATAAGGATAAGGCTTTCGGCGTTCATCAATCCTTGAGGGATGCGCTGTGCATTCGACTTTATTAAGCATCGTTTGGAAGTGATTGAATGCACATTAGGCCTCTACAATAACTCGGTGACCTACCGATATATCTAGCTAGTGCTGCTTTCTTCCCAGACAAGTCTGGTCCAATTTGTCGACCTGGGAGGGATGGAGGGTTTGGTGGGCTATAGGCGCAGGGATCGATTCCACGTGTGTGTTGCAGGGCGCCTCCGTCCAGTGCTCCACACGCTCCCTTTATATATATATATATATATATATATATATATATATATATATATATATATACATATATATATATATAGTTGCATATGGCTACAAAAGGTATAAGCGAATACAAGGCAGTATCAACGGAGAGCACATTCTTTGAATCAATACTTATTTCATAGCATGTTTGCCACTTAGGTAGATTCCGCGTGGCCGCTCAACTAACCGGCTGACGAACAGCGATCTAAAAGTGAACAAAGCATAGATACTCATTTCAGGTATCCAGATTCTATGGAACCAGGTTCGCTCTACGTTGAATGTGTTGGTGAACCGAAAGGAGAAGACTTTACATGTTCCGATAAAATGAAATTTTTCTATGATCAGATGAATAGTTACATATGGGATCACCGACACTACTTTACAGTTCGAGTACGTTTTCATATCGATTCACGAAGTGGTGAAACCTGAGGTCTGAGTTCATTGACCCATTCAAAAACTTGTAGGAACACAAATTTTTGAAATTTACCGCCGTTTTCACCTTTCACCTTTCCCACGACCATTGTCTTTTTTGTACTCTTTCAAAGAGCACCAATTTTACTTTACTTATTATCTAAAGAGATCTATTGAATGAACTTAAATCTGGCCGCTTCAGGTGCCCGAGTATGGCAAAACAGGTTGCGATCTCACTCATCCGGAAGGAAAGCCAAGCATATTGGAACATGTTGTAAATAGAATTAAAACTTTGACAAGAACTATAGGCTTAGAATGAAAATAAGTCTCTCATTTTTCTCCAACAAGCTTAATTTTGCCCAAGTGCTTGGTGGTGTTATGGATGTGCTATGCTCGTGCTCTTGCGTTGACTTTTACAAGCATGACTGGAGCTTAGTTATAATCATGAGCACCTTCATTGAATTCTTTGCACTGGTGCCCACTGAGTGCCGGCTTATTTTGAGAAAGTCTCCAGATGCTTTGTTAAATATTTCTCTTTTCATTGGTCGGCATGCCTTTGTTTTGGAAATCTCGACATATTGTGTTAAGTATTTCATTCTTCGTTAATGAGCATGGTTAATTGCGCTTAGTTTTCGAGAGTATCACGGGTTTTCTTATGTGTTCGAATATATGTTTCTCTTCAGTTCTGGACATAAGTGGTAAACATTCAATCCTTTTTCCATTATTCCTATCCTGTGACAATGCTGAAAGAAAGGATAAAGCTCGGTGTTGATCAACGCCTGAAGGATGCGCCATGTATTCGACTTCATTAAGCACCGTTTGGAGGCGATTCAATGCATATCTGGTCTTTGAAATAACTCGCAGTGTCTTACCGATGTATCGAGCCAGTGTCTTTCAGACAACTCTGTTACCAAGTTGCTGACCCCATAGGGATGGAGGCCTGGTCGACCATAGGCACGGGGATCGACTCCACGTGTGTGTTGCAGTGTGCCTCCGACCACTGTGCCACGCTCGCGCCCTTTCACGAATTTTCGTGTTATGAAAAATCCTTTGTGTGTCATGTTTTTCTTCAGAAGCTTCAGTTTTGGCACATTCCGTTCATGTTTTATTGAAGGCATTTCTATTGAAATTGCAACCGAACTAATTGGTTTTAGACCAGTGTTAGCTCTTTTTTTGAACTTCACCTTCATTCAGATATGTTTCCTGAGCCAGAGTCCGGAATGTAAAGACCGCAATTTAACGCACACAAATGCTGTGGAAGTGGTCCCATTAGAGGTCCTTAAGCCAGTGATGAGTGGATCGTCATCAACATTGAGTGCACTATCACTCGTTATTGGCGCTGTGATATGTTTTTTGAGGAGATAACAAGCCTATTTGTAATATTTCCTACTTGTAAACGCTGCTTCGAGAGGTTTCCATGTCTCATTTCGACATTTTAAATATATCATATATGGGCCATCTGATAAAAGGCCACCTATGCCCATCTTAGTTTCAGCACCAGTTGTGTTCTACCTCCGGTTCGCGCTTGGCGACATAATGATGAGTTTCCTGTTATAAAATCATGTGTTAAAATGGTTCATTGGTTGTGAATGGTCATTTCCCGCTCAAAAAATTTTTTAATAGCCAACTACTTTAGTTTCTTCATAAATCCTTGGGCCCAAAATGATACTTTCACAATCTTCTGTTGCGAATTAGTAAATTAATAAAAATCTGTGTTTAAATTGCAGAATAACATTACTCTACAAATTTAAACTCTTTTATTTACTGCCTTTTTCTTCTTAATGGCAGGGTATGTTGTGAAATATAACTCGTATGAAGTGTTGAGATACCTGCAAAACTCCGGACCACAGGTGTATGCAGTGGAGAACGAACACGCGCTGTTGTCCTTACCGGGGAGCAGCGCACTTCACCACTACACCATCTGGGTCTTTTGCCCTTTTGATCTTTTGATCTTTTGCCATCACTAGAACTAGCTGAGAGACAGGCAAAACGAAGGACCCGGATGGTGTGGTGGTGAACGCGTTACTCCCCGGGAAGGACAACAGGGCGTTCGTTCCCCACCGCATACACCTGCGGTCCGGAGTTCTGCAAATATCTCAACATTATATACGAGTTATATTTCGCAACATACCCTGTCATTAAATAGAAAAAGCAGTAAATGAAAGGGTTAAGATTGTGATTATAACTAAGCCTCAGCTTAACTGGGTTCAATGCCGATTTGAGCACCCCAGATCAATCCCGTTAACGGGTGATTGCTGATGGCAAAAGATCAATAGAACTAGCTGAGAGACAGGCAAAACCAAGGACCCGGATGGTGTGACGGTGAACGCGTTACTCCCCGGAAAGGACAATAGCGCGTTCGTTCCCCACCGCACACACCTGCGGTCCGGAGTTTTGCAAATATCTCAACATTATTAACGAGTTAATTTTGCAACATACCCTGCCATTAAAAAGAAAAAGGGAGTAAGTAAAAGGGTTATAACTATTATTTTTACTTACTTACTTGCTTGTATACTTTAATGGTCCGTTTTCATTGGTTGCGCGGACCCCAGCATGATTTCCATTTCCTTAGAGTTTTGCTGCTTTTGCCACCGTGGTTGCTTGGAGCCCCGAGGTTAGCCTAGCTAAAGTCTGCTCTAAGTCGTCACTACCGCAGGCAGTCACAACCCTTGTGGATCAGAGGAAGCCACCATGTAAGTGCTTTGATACCAGGACGGTGGTCGACCCTCGTCCTGGTAATACTATTATTTTTAGGCAAAAAATTAAACAGTGTATACGGTGGGGAACGAGCGCGCTATATTCGTTTCCGAGGAGTAGCGCGTTCACCACCACACCACGTGTGTCCTTCGTTTCGCCTATCCTTCAGCTTCAATCGATCTTTTGACATCAGCAATCACCCGTCAGCGGAATTAATCAGCTGAGAGACAGGCGAAACGAAGGACACGCGTGGTGTAGTGGTTGGTGAACGCGCTACTCCTCGGAAAGACAATAGTGCGTTCGTTCCCCACCGCATACACCTGCGGTCCGGACTTTTGCAAATATCTCAGCATCATTGAAGTTATATTTCGCAATGTATACTTTGCCGTTAAAAAGAGTAGGCACTAAATAATGAGTTAAGACTGTAATTTTAAACATCCAGTATTAGAGCCACAACTCAGGTGTAGTAAAACAATCTTGTTCTCTTTTTAGAGCAATAAGAAATCCAAATGGCATTAACTACGAATAAAGCTCCTGAAGAAGAAATGGAAAAACCATACTTCGTCATTCTTCCAGCCTAAGTGGTATTTTCATTCCATTATATTTCATAATTTAAGAAGTATGTGGTGCTGTTCAGCAACTTTTGGTAGAGCAAGTTTAAGAAGGCACGCAACAAATAATTCCTTACAGTCTTTACAATCCTTTAGAGCACTTGTATTACTCGGACAGTACAAATCTCTCCATTAGTTATGCATCTTCTTGAAAGGCACAATGACGAAGCCTTTTCCAAGCTAAATTATTATGGCCGTTTAACTTATACTTACTTGATACTTGAACGGCCCGTCCTCACTGCTTGTGCAGACCCCAGCATAACCATCATTTTTCGGAGATTTGCTGGTCAAGGCATTGTAATTCCCTGGATTTCCGAGGTCAGCCTGACCGAAGTCTTCAGATCTTCACCACCACAGGCAGTCGCAGCCCTTGTGGATCAAAAGGAGATTTGCCACTATGCGACTAGTTTGATACCAGGACGGCGGTTGATTCTGGCATTGGTTTACTCTTAGCTAGGCTTCCTGATGGAAGCGCCGGCCGTTTACCACTAAGTAAAAGCTACGGTCCACGGAACTTCCGAGTTAATTTTGAAGTGTTCAAAATAGACGAGATAGGAAAATGCCGTTTGGTAAGACGTGCATTAGAAGAGCTCATTGAAATTTCACACTTAGCTTGTTTGGTACTAGCCACGGTGAAACCACTCTGGTAGCTGGAGAGCAAAATTTAAAAGAAATTCATCGCTTTGTTGTTGGTAGTGGTTTTTTTGCAAGCTTATTAGTCCAATGTTTTTAATGTTTCATTGGGTTTCTCTTCACTGGGCAATATTACAAATTTGTGACGGCATTGTGGAGTTGAGGGAGAATGGTAAGAAGGCATTTTTCTTCTGAGCAATATTGTTAGTTAGAAGATCAGGGCAAATCAATAGCTGGCCCACGTAAAACTTCTTCAACTGAGATACTTCAATGAGAAATAATTTGGTGAAACTAACGATATCACACTTCACCGAACCGTCTTTCACTTCACCTTAGCGTGAATAGGCAACATTGAGCTAGGTTGACACAAAATTTTTAACTGCCACGACCGACTTTCTATTAACCTCGGCATTGATCAAGTGATTTTGTAGGGGGAGGTCTATACTGAGGTCTGAGGTCTATACTTAGTGGAGACCTCGTAGAAAGCGGCTCTGAAGAAGGCGAAATTCGCCGAAACGTCAGCTTAATCGTGAACAAAGAACAATAACACCTCGCGTTTGCTCAAAAATACGAACAAAATCACAAAATTTTTATTCAGCAAACGTTTTGGCAGCTTCGCCTTCTTCAGAGTTCGGATAATTGGAGTCAAATGTCCACAGCCGTTCGTCCTCGATCAATGTGTCTTCGAGTCCATAAACGAAGAAATCCGCTCATAGTGGAATGGAGCACCCACGGATGAATAGAATTATGATCCTTATCTTGGCTCCTCTGAAGAAGGCGAAGATGCTGAAACGTAGGCTCGATAAACCTTTTACAACGAGCTCGCGTAAGCTAAACAATCTAAAGAAGTATGAACACATCACAGCATGAAGCAAAGCCTTGTTGCCTGGTGTTTACAGCAAGTACACAGCGTTCTATACCACTCAGAAGAAAGCTGATTTGAGATAGAAATGATTTTTGCAAAACGCTGGACCGCAGGTGTCTATGGTGGGGAACGAACGCGCTATTGTCCTTTCCTGGGAGTAACGCGCTCACCAACACACCATGCGGGTCCTTTGTTTCGACTGTTTCTCAGCTATTTCTATCGATCTTTTTGCCACAGCAATCACCCGTCAGCGGGGCCCAGCGTTTTGCAAATATCTCAGCAACGTTGTGGTTGTATTTCGCTTTGTAACCTGCCATGAAAATTATAGAAGGCAGAAAACAAAACGTTAAACATTGTGATTTCAACTGCAGCCATAGCTGAACTGGGTTCTATGCCGATTTGCGCTCCCCAGATCAACCCCGCTGACGGGTGATTGCTGTGGCAAAAAGATCGATAGAAATAGCTGAGAAACAGGTGGAACAATGGACCCGCATGGTGTGTTGGTGAGCGCGTTACTCCCAGGAAAGGACAATAGCGCGTTCGTTCCCCACCATAGACACCTGCGGTCCAGCGTTTTGCAAATATCTTAGCAACGTTGTGGTTGTATTCCNAAACGTTAAACATTGTGATTTCAACTACAGCCATAGCTTAACTGGGTTCTATGCCGATTTGCGCTCCCCATATCAACCCCGCTGACGGGTGATTGCTGTGGCAAAAAGATCGATAGAAATAGCTGAGAAACAGGTGGAACAATGGACCCGCATGGTGTGTTGGTGAGCGCGTTACTCCCAGGAAAGGACAATAGCGCGTTCGTTCCCCACCATAGACACCTGCGGTCCAGCGTTTTGCAAATATCTTAGCAACGTTGTGGTTGTATTCCGCTTTGTAACCTGGGGTGAAAATTATAGAAGGCAGAAAACAAAACGTTAAACATAGAAATGATTCACTACCGCGCGTTAGGACGTTGGGAACTCTAGCTGGATTTTTAGCTTATAACTACGGTGAACAAGATATCTTACAACAAGATTGAGGAACAATATAAATATCCTGATTCTTTATAACAACAAAAGAGGCTGATATGTTGCCTTGTCAAATTGTTTAGCTGTTATCCTTAGAAGTAACTAAGGAGGCAATGTCTTAACTTTTACTTGCTGACTATTCTTCTTCATGACGGATTTTGATGTAAGCTAAACTGTAGAACTGAAAATTGTTCTACAACTGTAGAGATATGAGCGAAACGAGGAAGCTCAGTTGGGGTTCGAACACGTGATTACAGCTACCGCCGGTGGAAGCACACGTGCTATGCATAAAATAGAAAAAAATCCCCGAAAGGAAGGCGTAACAAGGGCCTCGATTGATGCAGTGGATAGCACGTGAGCCTCCGTAAAAGGTGATCGCGGGTTCGAAACCTAACTGATGTTCTCAGCCTTCTCACAACTCAGCGTCTTTGTGGTTCTATTTAACGGCGTATCCTGCTATGAAAAAGAACAGGTAGAAAAACGAGAGGGAACACAATAACTTTTCAACCATTTCACGATGTCAACTTTCTATTTTCTGCCGTTTAAATTTTTTACTGCAAATTGTTACGTGAAATACAACCATAATGATGCTGAGATGTTTGCAAAACTCCTGACCTCAGGTGTCTGAGGTGGGGAACGAACGCGCTATTGTCCTTTCCGGGGGCTAACGCATTCACCAATACACCATGCTGGTACTTTGTTTCGTCTGTCCCTCAACTGGTTTTCTATCTACCAGTGTCGGAGGTTCATAAATACATCAGCATCATTATGGTAGCATTTCACGATACTTTGCCCAACTATTTATGTGTTAAAGGCAAAATAAATGCACTGCCTTAAACACGATGCTGGTTTTGTCGTCAAGGCACAGCAATGCCTCGATGTTTTGTGAAGAACGGAGACAATTGGAGAAGCCTCGAAGTAGCAATACACTTAAGTAATTTCCAAGGGTTTGTAAACTCCACGAAAGTACATGAACATTTTCCAAGTTTTAAAAAACCCAAAATTGTCGAAGTTATTGGAAATAATGCTTAACATCGAGGACGCAGTAAGTAACAATAAACGCTCAAGTTAGTTGAACTTTCCCTTGGGAACGTTCGTCATGGATTTTGCACAGGGCACTCCAACCGTTATCAGAACGTAATGTAATGGTAGAAATAAAAATGTAGATTTCAACACAATAAAAAGGGCTAATAGCAAAGCATTACGCCTGCCATTAGAAGTGTCATCTGTATCACTCATCGTCCCACTGGCATCCCACTGGTCATCGAGTGAGTAACTTGAGCGAGTGCCAGTAAATACTCCATTTCTCCCTGTTGGTGCAAGAGTTACCCGCTGGGTTCTGCTCGCTCTAGGGACTCGTCGAGCATCATACCTTGCTTCTAGGCTTTTCGTGAAAAACTCTGGCCATCGAGTCGGTGGTCTTCCTGCAGTATCGTTCATACGGATTACGTATCCGATCCACCTTATCTTCGATTGTTTGGCTTACAAAACGGCATGTTCGATTTTTGATCATTGACACACTTCGCAGCATCGGATCGCTTCCCTCAGTTATGTGGCACGGGATACTCCTAGCACCATCCTTTCTACTGCGCGTCCTATAACGCTCAGTGATCTTCCATCCTTCTTACGTAGCGATCAGCTTCCCGTTGCAAAGGTTAGCGCACGAAGAGTCCTGGAGTGGAAAAGGGCGTAGTGACTAAGCAAATTCCATGCGCGCTTGTCCGATGTCAAAGATGTTGCAGAACTGGCGCATAAATTGACCGTCGAGAATCCAATCTGCTCCGAAGCCAGCGAAATGAAACGGATATAAGGCGAAAAAGCACTTGTTCATTCCGTTTTAAATTTTAGCACTTGCGATTGTTAACAACAATTCGACAGAAAACAGTTCCAAAACAAAGTAAGCCGTGTGCAAGCATTTTTGTTAGATATGTATATATACATATATATATAAAGGACAAGGGATAAAGCTCTCGACGTTGATCAATCCCTGAGGGGTGCGCCATGCATTCCACTTCATTAAGCATCGTTTGGAAGTGATTGAATGCATATTTGGCCTTTACAATAGCTCACGATGGCCTACCGATGTATCATGCCAGTGATGCTATCCTCCCAGACAAGTGTGGTATCAATTTGCCTACTCCGGCGAGATGGAATGATTGATGAGCCATGGGTGCGGGAAATCGATCTCACGTGTGTGCTACAGGGCGCCTCCGACCACTGGGCCCACACATTCCTCCTTAGTGGATATAAGGAGTTCAAATTTGCAAGGGTTAAACACACCTTAGCCATATGCACACGAAAGCCTAGAAGATGGAATAAGTAAGCGTTTCCACCTCAGCAGGCAATTTTGTTAGCAATTTGCCCATCTCTGTAGGATGGAACGTTTGATTAACCTGAGGTGTCAGACGCGACCGATCTCCATATCTGCGTTCCAGAATACCTCCAATCATATTAACAATTCTGAAACCGACTTTTTAGTCAGATAAAAAGTGTTTTTTGGAGAGCCCCATAAGGCATTTTAACGGATCAGTGACAAATGGAGATAAAGGCCAATACTCAGAAAAGTACAGTTAAGTTTTACCATCCCTTAGGTGCCCAACCCGACAAGAGATCTTAGTACACTCCTTACCCCTCATACCTTGCTGAGTATGCTGCTTGTTAATATAACTCTTTCTAGACTCTAAAGGTAGGAAACTCGCTGAAATGTTAACCAAAGTAGAGCAAGTGTTGTACTGGGATAAATGTCATAGTTACAAAACTGTTGTCAGTACATCGAGCACGCGGTTACTTGTTGATCAGTTCCAAAATTGACGCGCAGTCTCGGAAACATTCTATTCCGTCAGTTTTTTTGTGTTAGGATTTCCAAGTAATATCTGCGCTGAATTAGACTCTAATGCCTTGGCATAAACAATGAGAAGTACTATCGATAAGAGGTTAACGATCATTCTATTTTGCTCTAAAGTTGTGTTGCATATGTAAATCGGAATTGAAGTGGTAATGTACTCAGCAAAAGATATCTTTAGGTGATCCAATCGAAACTGTTGTGATGGGTACCTCTCCACATTGTGATGATGTTGTTCTCAACAGTTCACTGGCTCATTTCCTGCCTTAGGAGTGTTTCTGGATTGGATGTGTAGGAAAGGATGCTTCGTGCGAAGAGCCACCCAAGCCTAAAAGCTTGACATTTCTACTCGGAAGCGCGTCCAAGGGTAACTTTATGTCGCAACATATCCTAGTGAGATTTTCATGTCTACATTTACGCTAAAATGAGTATGTAAACGCCGTTACATCAAAACCGTAATGCTCTTCCGCCGCGCGATATAGAACGATGGTCTCAATGTGTGTTATCTGATTTCTGTGCCCCACCACTACTCATCTTGAAATATCGTTCCTTCGAAGCAATAAGTCTCACTATAATACCTCATAGTAATGCATTATAGTTCTTTCCAATAAGTGGTGTATTGCCTACTTATCTGTTTCTGCAATTTCTTCAAAACAAAAGATAACAATGGAATGACAGGGGAAAGTACGATAACATCGCAGTGATCACTAACGTTTCATTAGATGTGCCTTCCTTGTCTGAACGAAATGCTGTAGTACAACGGAATGTAAATAATGTTGATAAGCAATAGTAGTAAATAAAATAAAGTGTTCGAAGAGCTACAGACCAGAAACGAACTAAGAACATGCGTCTACGAATTGCTAACACTGACTTGTTACCTCAATAGGCCACCTCGAGTTATTGTATAGGGGAAACAAGCATTCAGCAAACTCTAGGAAGCTTGATTAAGTTGAATGCATGTCATATTCCTTAGTGGTCATTGGTGAGCATCAAAGGCCTTACTGTTTATTCTTTAAAGGTGATGTTGCTGCTTCAATGTGAAGAAGTTTGCCTGATGTGATTGTTGCTCCCTAGCTAATCACTGTCTTCTCACTAGCTCATTAACGGAAATCCTACGATTTTGATTTGCGATTTTACTAGAACAATCTTGTAGAAAAGGATAAAGCTCTCGGCGTCGGTCAATCCCTTAGGGATGTGCCATGCGTTCGACTTCAATATGCATCGTTTGGAGGTGATTGAATGCATATCTGGCCTTTACAATGAATCATGGCGACCTAGCGATTTCTTGAACCAGTATTGCTATCCTCCCAGATAGGTCTGCTACCAATTTATCGACCCCGAAGGGACAGAAGGCTCGAGTGGGAATCGGTCCCATATGTATTGTAGGGCACCCCCGACCACTGCCTCACGCGCCTACTTGGGCAATCTTACTTAGCAAATATCGAGCTGTTTAATTTTATTATCATAGAAGCGTTATAATATTTTAAAGACGTGAGGAACAAGAAAACGTCCTTATTTTTTTGTGCTTTACCCTACGACAGCGATTGGTAACACAACACGGATGCAGCTGTAACTAAAAGAGCAATGTGTCCAACCCTTATTTTGAAAACGTGTTCATATTTCTTTTATTATGCCATTTCTTTTTCGAAAAGGTCCAAGGGTTGATATTATAGAGAACTTCTCTCTATAAAAGTTCTCTATCTATCTGAATAATAGTATTTGATGTCCAAAAATGGCCCTCTCGCACTCGCACATCAAACACCGCAATGTAACCTTTCTAATCTTCTCGATCAATTATGTTCAATGTTTCAGGCACTATAGCGATTCAGGTTTGACTTCAGTAGCATAGCGACGATGGCCTATCCGAAGGAGGCGTAACCATAGAACAGTTTACTACTTGCTTGCGAAACAACGAAGCTAATGACGTTTGATGTTTCAGGCAGTTAGGTACAGTCTTCTGCGGTCGAGGATCAACAATCCAGATTAACCGCGGTTGCATACGCTCGCGGCTCCCGCAGCCGATAGAAGCCAGGTGTCTTCGAAGGCGGAGACATGCCATCACTCACCTTACCCACGATCGGTAGCGCGGATAATCCGCTCCTCACAACCACATCCTCAATCATCCT
>UYYA01004761.1:0-67549 GCA_900624975.1 Angiostrongylus costaricensis | reverse complement strand
TGGAAGCCCTTGATAGTCAAGGAGTCCTTACTCAGTACATAAAGATTCTTCGTGAGCTGTACAAAAATTCCACAACGAAGCTATCACCATTCTACAACGATATTATCATTGATGTGAAGAAATGGGTTAAGGGAATACGACCCCATCCCGCCAAAATTATTTACCGCCACCTTCCAGAACGTCATGCGAACATTGAAATGAGATAATATTGGAGTGAAAATCGGCGGTCGGCAGTTATACCATCTTCGCTTTGCTGATGACATCGTCCTTATAACACCAAACAATAGCCAAGGACCAAGAAGAACGTCTGAAAAACACCACATTGGAACCCACGGATTAGAGTGGAACGAACAGGATGAGCGGCTGTCTGAGTTTATCATGGCAACCGTGACAATCCATGGTAACTCACAGTTCCAGAGGCCCCACTCCCAGCGCTGGACGTGGGAGTGGAGAGCACCACAACGAAATAGACCAGATCATAGTAAATAGAAGGTTTTGGCTAACCGATGTCGCTGTTGTCCCAAAATTCTACACAGGACCAGACCACTGTCTCCTTCGTGCAAGATTCTATTTCTCGCGGAGAAGAGAAAAAGCCGCTGAATTCCAAAACCGCACTCCCAGAACCACCGTGAGCTGGGATTTATTCAATTCATTAGCCGGCTGTTGGGAAGATGCCGTTGTCGATAACATCGACGAAGAATACGATCGGCTCATTCAACAACTTCATGTTAGCGCTATGAAAGCTGAGAGTTCGAAAGTCACCCAGAGACGTCTGTCTCCAGAAACACTCGAGCTCATACGCCGGCGTGGAATTGCACGAGCTGCAGACAACCGCGAACTAACGTCCGAACTTGCAAAACAATGCAGAGAGGCGATAAAAGAGTATCTTAAACAGAAAAGAGCAGCACTAATGGCTGAAGCTGGAGAGGCTGGGAAAAGCATCCGCAAAGCCCACCGAAGCTTCGCCAATTACAAGACCAAAATGATTGCTCTCCGATGCCGAGACGGAACAGCTACAGCGTCCAAAAAGGCGATGGAGAAAATCATTCACGATTACTACTCGGATCTCTTCGATAGCGACGTGCAGCCCCGTCATATGAAATAAAGGAGGATGGATATGTTGTGCCACCGGTTCTGCCTTCCGAAATCCGACATGCCATTTCGTCGGTGAAAAATCGAGCAGCACCAGGTCCGGACATGGTAAGGTCCATGGTCCACAACACCTGAAGAACCTCCCGCTAATCCTCGTAAACACACTGGCTTGGCACTTCAAACGTTACCTGTCTAAATGTAAGGTCCCTACTAAGTGGAAGACCAGCAAGACCGTGTTATTGTTCAAGAGGGGTAACCTACACGATAACGGCAACTACCGCGCAATCTGCTTGCTGTCTGTCATCTACAAGCTTTTCGCTCGAGTCGTCATAGAACAGAATTGACAGAACACTAGACGATGGTCAACCATGTGAGCAAGCTGAGTTTCGAAGAGGATTTAGTACGACGGACCACATCTACACAGTAACACGGCTTATTGAAGTATCGCGGGAGTACAAAAGACCGCTCTGTCTCACTTTCATCGATTTACAGAAGGCCTATGATTCAACTGAGATAGAAGCAGTCTTGGAAGCTCTTCATTGTCAAGGAGTCCCTACTCATTGCATAAAGATTTTTCGTGAGCTGTACAAAAATTTCACAACGAAGATATCACCATTCTACAATGATATTACCATTGGCGTCAAAAGAGGAGCTAGGCAAGGCGATACCATCTCGCCAAAATTATTTACCGCCGCCCTCCAGAACGTCATGCGAACATTGGAATGGGATAAAATGGGAGTTAAAATTGATGGTCGGCAATTACACCATCTTCGCTTTGCTGATGACATCGTCCTTATAGCACCAAACATTAGCCAGTGGAGCGTATGTTTGACCACTTTGATAAAGCCTGTGGAAAGATTAGAAAAAACAGATGGAGTGAGAAGTTGTATTTAATAACCTACGCCAATTCGATAAATTTCAAGACTCTTCATAAAAATCCTTTTTTTAAATGCGATCGTATAGATTACGGCTGCTCAACTTATGTTATTATGCCTTCTCCATATGGACACTGCCAAAAAAGGCTATAGTCTCGGCTTAGCTGGGTTCAATGCCGATTTAGGCTCACCAGATCAATCGCGCGAACGGGTGATTGCTGATGGCAGTGATCGATAAAACTAGCTGAGAGACAGGCGAAACGAAGGACCCGCATGGTGTGGTGGTGAGCGCCTCACTCCCCGGAAAGGACAATAGCACGCTCGTTCCCCCACTGCAGACACCTGCTGTCCGGAGTTTGGGAAATATCTCAGCATCATTGTGGTTGTTTCACAAATAATACCTTGCCGTGAAAGCTAGTAAAAGGCAATAAATAAAATGTCAATATTGAAAAGAAAGCTTACGAAACAATGGTATTGTTGAGCTCTGAGTGCCATCAGATGCAAACTTTCCTCCATGACCAAACGAGCGAGAACCTTTTTGTCTCAGTTTCGATGTATCCCCACGCAGCATCTCATTACAATCACTAATAATTCCGAATCGTTCACAGTTTTGATCTCTGTCTTTTTTTTCAGTTCCGTCCTTACTGCTTATAGTTTGGATTGGGTGTGAAGCATTTTCGCAAATTGTAACTATGGAGAATTAATTCTGGTCACTTCTTCTTTGAGGAACTTCCGTTCATTTGGAAGGGGAAGCACAGTAGATCTGCAGCATTGTCCTCTTAGTAGAAATGGACCTTTCTCAATATCTCTTCTTTCTTCGATAAGCTTAAGCAAGCTTGATAAATAATATTTTTCTGCTCAGATCTCGACATCTTCGTTTTAGCCAGAGCCGATGATTCCAGCTGATGGCCCACAGTTGTCCTCTCAGTGTAACGTCTTCGTCTTCGCATTGAGGCGGATCTTCCTGGGCAGTAGGTTAATGTTATACGTTGTGATTTCAACTCAGTCCTAGGCTAACATGGTTTAACGCCGACTTCTGCTTCCCAGATCATTTCCGTTGATGGGTGATTGCTTATGAAACCGTTAGAGTAAAAAGACAGGTTGAGAGAAAGGAAGAAAGATAGCGTCAGTGGTCCGCTCGCAACACATGAGCGGTGAAAAATTTTAACCGCCTCTCAATCTGGCCTGGAATCCATGTTTTACAAATATCTCCGTATTATTGTGGTCTTAAACCATGTTAGCCTACGACTGGCGAATTGTGGAAAAGTTGTAGATAGAGTTCACTACTTAGCAAAAGCAGCAAAAAAAAAGCCTTACATCTGAGAGTTAAGAACTCACCGTTTGCATTAAAATATGGATAGAAATGTCTTCGTGCTAGCAGCAGGCTTAGGAGCTCGGATATGGACAGTAGAAGACTTGGTGAAGGACATGGTCACTAAGACAAAGGCCGCAAGAGTGAGGGTATTAGTGATTGTTAAAAACAGCTTTAGCAGCTTTAGTTGCCTTTACAAGGATAGTTGGTATTTAGAAGATTAAATAACGAAAACTGGTAATAATCCGCTCTTTCAAATCTATTCTTTAAAGTGCTTCTCTTTTTTTCTTCTGCTGCATAAATTCATAGTCTTCTCAGCAACATCTCATCTTATTTCAATTTGAAATTAAAATCTTAAAGATCATGAAGAAAAGAACTATGTTAGGACCTCAGGATTCGTTTTCAGTACCAGGAATCCTTCACGTTGTCGAGGTTGGCAATGAACCCAGATGAGGAAGAAAATTGAACGCTGTGAAGAACGCGAAAGAGGTGACGCTGAGCAGTGGCTTCCTTAGCAATCTTTTTAATCCTTTCAAGTTTCTAACGATGTTGGGTGTTTAATGGAGGCTGTCAATGAGTCGCAATTTCTCCCCTATCTGCGATCAAAATAAAACTTGTTCCTGCGCACCTTAGGTGTTGAAGCCATACTGCGTTTTTGTAACAGCCACAGAATCATCGCTGGTTCACTCTTTTATTTTAGGATTTTTGGAAAATGATTACCTGGAAAGTTCGAGAAATTGTTGTAAGCGTCAATTCAATCATTGCTGCTTCGAACCCTAAACGGCGTTCGAGGGGAAATATTAGTTCATCCTGTTAGAAAAAGAACTGCGCAAAACAACATTCGGTGGGATCCCAATATTTTTGTTAGTGAATGACAGCAGAGCTCGTTCTACCGTTTATAACAATGCGTTTCAGCATACGAAGGCTTGAAATAAGATTTCGAAAAATATTTATTGACGGCTGCACTTTAAACGAATGGAAAGTGGTAATTGGAAACATCTTCTTCAGTGGGTGAGTCGAATCACTGTATTGCTCAAAGTTTCGTTTAAAGCTGAAGGTGTCACTCATTGCCATGTGTTAGCGATTTCACGACTTTGGGAAAAATGAAAGCTCTGTCATCGCCATCAGCTTTTTTACGAGAATTTTATGAATGCTGAATAGAGCTGAATAAGTACTTCCGTGTTATGGCATTTCCTTGTCGATTAAACGAATTGCTGAGCAGCGAACAATTCCGCCACAGCACTCTCCTTGCGCTTTTAATACGATACTTCATGTAGTCGGAGAATCCAATCCAATAGAGAAAAGTGCCATGGTTACTAACATTTCAGGATAGGGCCATGCCAGTGCTTGAAATCGCTTTAGAAACCTTTCGGCATTCAAATGGTCATTTCAATGAAGGATATACCGAGCACAGTACCATTTTAATCCTCTTACTGACAATAAACAACCGAGCACCAATTTTTTGTATTTTTGCTGTTTGCTTGAGTACTCAGAACTACTTCGTGTGGGGTTGCCTCTAGGGATAGCGACAGCATTCTATAAGGAGTTTATTACGGCGGTATCAACGAAGAAAATCATGCGGATCGATCCAGCTCTTAAGAACACGAATACGTCGAAATGCTAGCCGAATAAATCTTTTCGTCAACCACGTCTTTGCTTAGTGATCGAAGATGTTAGTGATGAATACGTTCGCCATGCTCACCGTTCATAGTAGAGCCTAGCATGGGTGCCTTACTACGTTGTCCATACCGAAGCGGAATAGGAATAGTTTTGCAAAGAATTTCTTTATTGAACCACTTTGAAAACGGCAAGATGTAGAATGGGTTTATGTCTACATAATAAGAATAGCATAGGTTATCATCGTTTAACGGAACTGTTTCTTTAAAAGCTACGGTAGAGTATTCGTACGATATAAAAACCACTTCTGTAGAAACCTCGCAAGAAGGCACATAACAGAAAGCTCCGCAGTAATTCTGCTTTTGATCATTGATGAAATTTTTTATCCTAAGACGGTAAAACGCTTGTTGCTTATCCTTGCGCTGGGGATGTCTCATTCTGTCGTTTGCTAAAATTGACGCTAAGGCATGGCAACAACCGCCTACGAAATTGACCCGCAAAGAAGTTTTCTGTGAAAACGATAAGCTGTTCCTTTCGATATGAAGAACGTCTAAAGCTTCCATATTAGGTTTTACGGTGATGAGTTTCTTGCGAACGTATTGGTTCGCTTTTTCAAATAGAGGTTTCTGCTAGGAGTAAATTTTCCCAGCTATTTGATGTCCACCAATTTCAATTGATATCGATTTTCACGATTAAAGCGTTCGTAATAAAACCTTCATGCAAAGCTGTGGCTTTCACAGAAAGCAACGCTGACTGAAGAAAATATTAACTATTTCAACAGCTGCACAAAGCAGGAAGAGTACAGAAGCCGGTATTGTGGTGTTTCTTATACCGAAAGAGAACGAAGTGGCAACTTCCGCGATTTGTTGCTCCACTGAGAGGGTCATTTGAGTGCTTTAATATCTCTGAAAAGCTTCTAGCGCTCCTAGGATCCTCAGCTGAAAATACGGTAAAAGTGGTGTCTTCTTCACTGGCTTTGATTCACCGACTTGGTACAATATCATATTGAAAGCGGAAGTAGAACACTGTAGCGATCCTCAATCCTCAAGCGATCAATCGTGAGTATACTACTCAGCATTTTGCGAAACCGCAAAACGAACTGCACTGTCATCAATCAACGGAAAATTTGGAATCGCACTAAATGCAATATTGCGTAACTCTTTTTCTAGTAAGGCCCAGCAATTTTTCTTGAAACTCCGTTTTAGGTAAAATTTTTGAAGCAACTCAAAAGCCTAGAATACAGAGGGAAACGAATAGACTATTTGGTATAAGAGAGCAGTTCCAAGAATTTTCCAGCTGGAGTTTATCAAAAAACTGCAGAAATGAGTTTAATCAGTCATGATTCTGCAGCCGTTGCACAAGTGCAGTGCGGCTTCGACGTGTAAAGTGCACAGGAACAAATTTTATTTTGTCTTTAGATCTTGGCGGACGAGCGAGAAATTGGCTGCATTCTGTAAACATCCAGCTTTATTAGAAACTTGAAAGTTTTAAACGGTGAATAAGGAAGCCTCTGCCCAGCAATACGTCAGTCGCGTTCTGCGGAACGCCCTGTTTATTTTCTCATTTCGGTGAACTCGCAATTCAACAAATGTGATGTACTCCAGTGTTTCAAAAGACGACCTCAAATTTTAATGTAGCTATTTCGTTCGTAATCAATTTTCGCACGGCTTCTTTTTTCTTCTTCATAGTGATAGTATTCTTATTTCATCGTATTCCTCCCCATTCCTGAATCTTTCAGTGGAACTACGCAGATGTCTTCGTTTTATCTACCAACCAACCAATTCCATCAACAAAGCAGATTTATTAGCCGAACTAAGTGGAGGAAGCTAGTGGGATCTCAAGAGCTCAACGAATGCGATTTCCACTGTTTAGAAATTTTCTGTTATGATCGTTCTGCACCGAATGCTGTGCTTCGTTTTTCTCGTTCGTTATCTTGTTGGACAGACTTTATCTCAGAACTGCGCTCATAACGACGGCGTTTTGTCGATTCTGAATTTCTTTATTCGTGGAAAAGCTAGGATTTTATGCCGCTACAGCGCGAATGAGATGGCGGGAACACAAAATAGGCGTAGGCACCTGAAGAATTGGCGCATTCGTTAAAATTTTTCATAGTGTCGCTTTCATACCTCGTTCATATTCAGGATTCCACATTCATTTCACTTCTACAACTGACACCTCTAGCCTTTCTGATAACAGAATATTAAACAAATCACGCCTCAATGAATTGTCTCTAGAATTCAGCAAGCATGGGACTCCTACAACTCTTTGCAAAGTCAAAGAGCTGTAGAAAGCTTTCCACGCTAGCATCACTGTTGTGGAAGTGCTAAGTTCTAATCATTTGCTGCCTTGTAAGCGATCTGATTTAGAAAATATAATCTTCGCTTTCAGTCGTTTTTACAACAATTTCTTAGGATTTTAGGAAGCAAAAATGAATAGTCCTACTAACGTGGTGAGTCTTCCTACCCTTGTGGTTGCGCTTCTAATTGCAGTTTCGACAGTGGTCGGATGTGGAGTGATGCCACCAGGCCAATGTAATGAGTAGAAGATTGTTATTCTTGTACAAACACTAGTAATTTTAAATAACAGAGTTTTGAACCATAACAACAGTGAAAAATTTAGTTCGTCACAATCACTCAAAGGCTTTCGTAGTAGGAAGCGTTTGTTGAGAACACTGTGATCATTGTTACCACGAAATAATTCCGTTTTTATCTATTTCCACTCTTCCGTTAGGCACTATTATAATTGTGATCTATTACTTTGCTTTTTACCAAAAAAAGGTATGAAATTTCGTTACAGCAAGTACTAGAAGCTTCGAGATCACCGGCTTTAAATTGCCAGTGTCCATGGTTTTCAGTGGAATGGTCAATGTCCCTGCCCAAGCTCCCGGTATTGCGACTAGCATGGGAGACGCTCAAGCATTTGTGCAACGTATTATAATGCAAGCAGTGAGTTCACAACACCTAAATTCTAAGCCTTTTTTCGCTGTTTATTTTCACAGCCCGTCACACCTTTAGTTTCAACACACTTTGTTTGGCTCGACAAAAACTGATTGGGAACACTTCCATGTAAACTCTTTCAACAAATGAAAACCGTTTTTCTTCAGGTCTTTGATGTTCTCGAGAGACAAGGTCGTGGCGCTGGCCTTTCCGACGCCATTATCGGAGTCATTTTAGGTCAACTTACTGTTCAGACCACTTATACTCCGTTGGATTGCCCTAACGTATTCGCGAGCCCTATTCCAGAAGCGGGAAATATGAGTGAGTCTACAGCATCTCGTGTCCGCAAAGTAGAGCTCATGCACGGTTTTTCATATGACAAAGAAAACATGCAAAATCGTTTATGACTACACTCGTTTTATTTCTCCAACCGTAAAGGCCACCCATTTTATAATCACAAGAGCAATCGTTTGGTTCTTATAACAAATAATTAACAAATAGTAAGAAGTAACAGCAGATAATAACGAAAGTAGTAAGAATACTAATAATGAGAGGTAGCAACAGGTCTTTTCGAAACAATGTGGCGCCGCTCCAGAGAAACGGAACCGATGAACATTTTTGATTACCACCTTTTTCCTTAAATAGAGATTATGGCGAGATGAATGAGAATCAAAGGAGGAACAAAAGCGGAAATGGCAGATGAGGATGGTAGTGTCTTCTGTAGGCAACCTGCGCGTCCTTAACCATGCAAGAGGAGCAAAATCTACCATTTTCAGTCATTCTTCTGCAAAATCGATGTTTCTGTGACTTCTCGCCACAAAATTTTAGTGATCCCAGCGAAATATTTGTTTTCCTACATTTTAAAGAGAAATTCAAAGAATGATAGCTTTTCATGGGGTGAGTTACGAAATGCATATTTCTTCCGAAACATCTGACTTTCCACCTAACTTTTTATTTATCGTCTACCATTTTTTCCATGGCACGGTGTTATGTGAAATACGTGGACAATGACGTTCAGATATTTGTAGAATTGAGAACCTCAAGGGAGCTCGGAATTCATCATAACCCTTTCCGGTTGATAGCGTCCTGTCCGCTGCTTCACCGAGGCTCTTGCCTTGGAATTCTTTCCGCCAGTTTTATCACCACCACTGTGGCTGCATAATTCAGCTTAACTGTGTTCGGTGCCGATTTCTGCTTCCCACTTGGTTTCTAATGGATGATGACCTCTGATAGCACTGCTAGGGTAAAAAGGAACTTGTCGAAGGAAAGGCAGGGGAGGCGCTCGGTAGTGCAGCTGGTAACACTTGAGTACCCGGAAAGGGTGATTGATGTTTCGAATCTCACCTATGTTCCAAACTTATCAAATATCCTGCCATCCTACAAAGTATACGTACAACAAAACAGTAGCTGATATTTCGGCACCATCGCCTTCTTCGGAGCCTGAAAGGGTCTACTAATACGCAATTTACTAGGCCAAGCGCTTCAATAACGGGAACAAAAAGAATCTGAACGATAATAACATCGTCAACGGCTTCTCGGAAAACCCATTGTTTTCAACGGGCCTTGTACTGGGGGAGAACAGCGGCATAGAGGCGCTAATGGTTGATGACTGCTCCACCTCACATCAAAGTCGACTCCAAGATGCAGGACAAGTTTACTTATGATCGCTGGGCACTACTTGCTAGTATTCCACTCTCCACGAGCACGCAAATGCTTCTAGAACGTCTACCGAATGCATCTCTCAACAATGCATGCCTTATGGAGTCCTTCGACGTTACCGTGCTTTACACCATCGTAGGGAATGAGTCGCAGCGCAAGGCACACTCGAATTTCTTGTGGAACACGAAGATGGAATAAATTTGTTTGGCTTGTCTATTTAGCAGCCTATGGCTCTTTTAGGAAAGTGCTCACCTGCTCGATTTTCAGTTTCTCTAGAAAGTGCTACACGCAAGTGAATGGGGTTTGCAATAGGACAGAGGCAAGCAGCAAGTATTTCCTTTGCATTCTGACTGAAATATGAGCTCCGTTCTCGGTCTCGAATAGCTAGTCTACTGTAGATTTGTAAACGACTGTTTTGCAATTTTCTCTACTCAGAAGGAGATGTGCAAATGCTTTGAATTGTTAAACGAACCCACTGAGTATATAAAGGATATCTGGGAGAAACCGAAGGAAAACAGGCTCCCGTTCCTTAACATTCAAATTACCTTAACAGATAGCGGATAGATGAAAATGTGGTGCCGAAAACCAGGTAATGAAAAGATCCTGGTTCGCCTCCCCTTCTCCCATCTTTCACACACGGAGATGGCGCTTGTGAGAAGCACGTTCCAAACAATAAAACTACCCTTTAAGAAAATTTTGCAGCTGACGAAATCTCAACACATTTCGTTATACGCGAGCATCCATTATAATGTTAATTAACACCAGCCGCCATTCTTTCAGTTATGGAGAATCAAGTTTACTGCATCATTGTTGGTAGCACAGTGACCGCCACATGCAGTACAGCAATGGCGGGTCAAATGTGTAGGCCAAGCGTTGGCACGAATGTGATGGCTATTCCCAACCAACACCTGTCAATTGGAGGAACTCTCACGGTTTGAACAGCTTTCCTTTTGGTACAAATTTACCTTAAAGCAAAAAAAATTCTGTGCAGACCACAAACGTCATCATGGCGAATTGGTCGAGAGAAATGTGGCAAAGTGTGGTGGACAGAGTGGTGCGAAGCTTGGCATATGGTCCGTTTGGAGAGAACTTCATCTCTGCATCTGCCACTGTCACCTAATACACGGATGAACTGTGATGCGTTTGAGAAGAGCATTTCTATTCGAGCGATATTTCTTGTTATATTAAATGAACCATAAAGTGGTAAATGGCAAGGCTGCTGGTTAGTCAAAGGAATGGAGCACGTTACACGAAAGTGTAGAACGTTGCGAATTTGAACGTACCGTTTCCATTAAAGAATCACTAAGAAATTTGTATATAGAGAATTACAAGACTCATCATTGATTCGCTTCTGTCCAAAAAAAACTAATGGTGGTAGAATTCTAAGATTTAAGACACCAAAAAATTCTATTCTAAAGTGTCCGCATCTTGACTGTTGGTGAATGATCACGAACAAATCTCTTTCCTTTAAAGAGTTCACCTATAACCAGTGTAGAAATCGGTCAGTAAAAATGAGAATGAAAAATCTTCCTTCGAATTTTGTAAAGTGGGAATCTTCCTGTTGATGTGGGCAATATCTCACGTAAGGGTTCTGAAATCGCGATTAAGAAAGCAATGGTTGTCCAACGGGATTTTAAGCCTTCACCTCTTAAGGGAATCGGACGCCTTTGGTAACTAGTGATCCCTGTGGTAAACCCTCCTTGTTAATGTGGATACACTTCAACCGATGCTGTCTTCGAAAAAATTTAGACAGTCAATGAACAAGCATAGCTTATCAAAGGTACAATTCATGATTATTAGCCATGCCGATGTGGAAGGAAAACCTTTTCATGAAACAATGCTAAGATCTGTAAAAAAAATCTATAAAACTATAAAACCTAAAAAATCTATAAAACGCTGCTTAAGAAGGGCGGGCTTAGAGAATTCGGTGAGCGTAGTTGAAATACCACCAAGTAATCTTAAGCGCCAGCTAGTTCATAACCGCCTATATGACCGTCTATGTGCAACTCAAAATTGCATAATTTGCCCCAGTGGTAGAGACGGTGATTGCACGAGCTCGGGTATAGTTTATCTGATCTCCTGTAAGACGTGTGGTGACGAATACATTGGCGAAACGGGTAGACTCCTCTGTGTCCGCATGAAAGAACACCTAGCCGGCAAAAATAGACCAAATACCCCGCTAGGCACGCATAGGACCCAGAGACATAACGGGGACGACTTCGAAGTATGTGTCACGATCCTCGCACGCGAATCAAGAACACAGGCGCGAAAAACTCTCGAGGCACTCTGGATTAATTCCAGAAATCCGAAAATTAACTGCAGGGAAGAATGCCTGATTATCAGGCGTGATATAGGGCAGTATATAAAACTGCTTTTCTGATGTGAGGGGCACATTATACTTCCATGTGAGTTTTGTGCGGTTGGTCTCTACGTGTCATACTTAGTGGAAACCTCATAGGAAGCGGTGAGTGTGCAAAGCTGTGTTCAAAGTGATTGAAATCTTGGTTTGGGGGTTTCTTTGTTTGGTTATGGAGGCGTCTGGCCGAGTGGATTGCTATCAACTTGACCTTTCCAGGCTCTGAGGAAGGCGAAATCCGCCGAAACGTCAGCTTAATCGTGAACAAAGAATAATAACACCTCGCGTTTGCTCAACAAAAATACGAAGAAAATTACTTGATCAATGCCGAGGTTAATTGAAAGTCGGTCGTGGCAGCTAAGATCTGTGTTAATTGGCAATGATACCGACTTCCGCAGAATGGATTGTCGGCAGAAAAACAATTTATTACCACCGGATAGTCACTATGAACAAAAACCGTCCGATACAAAAGAGTAAGGTGAGGGTGCCTCGTTCGAGCGGTGCTCCAGTAAAGAAGATCCAACTCGATACGACGAGCCACCAGATCAAAAGCATGGAGAACTCTTGACATCGACTTCAGTCGTCGGCTCTGAGAAAGGCGAAGACGTCGAATAATTAGCCGAATTAAGTTCATTTTAGCAACCTAATGTAAGCTAATCGATGAAAGAATGTAAATTTATTTCACCGTGCAACATAACCGTGATTAAAACATTTAACGAAACAAGTAGAAGTGAATAAAATGTAGATTGGGCGCTGATCAAAAAGCGATTATTTAATTAATTCTACTACTGCTACAGCTTAACTGGGTTCAATGTCGATTGTAGCTCTCCAAATCAATCCCGTTCACGGGCTATTTATGATATCACCTATAAAGAACACGGCTAAGAGGAAGTCGAAACCAAGGACGTGCAAGGTGTGGTGATGAAGGCGTTAGCTCTTGGAAGGGTAATTGTGTGTTCGATCCCCAGCGCAGACACTTGAGGTCCGGAGTTTTGCAAATATCTCAGCATCTTTGTGGTTATATTTCACACAATACCCTGCTATGAAAGAAAGTAGCCAGCAAATAAAAAGTAATTGCGTGCTAATGATTCTATTTCTATTCATCATGACTGCCACCACGTTTTTTTTTTGTTAGATCCAGCACAACACCGCACGGAGAATTGAGAATTTAAAGGCAAAAGGAGGGAACTGAAAAAATAACAATCTTAACCCTTTTATTTACTGGCTTTTTCTTTTTAATAGGGTATGTTGTAAAATATAACTCGTATATAATGCTGAGATATTTGCAAAGCTCCGGACCGCAAGTGTATGCGGTGGGGAACGAACAGAAATAATATAAAAAAATAACATGCAACCACACAGAACAACGGCATTATACCAAAATTGGTGGAGTGACGACGATTAAGACCAGATGTCTATTATTCCCAACGGCATGTCATAAAACTCAATGAGAACTTTCCACAAGACACGACAGCCACACCGACGGCTTCAGCACAGCAAATACACACCGGCTGTGCTTTCGATTTGTTATCCGTGAGTATGAAGATCACCCTGTTTTACGTTTTCGGTCGGAAAATTCTCGCTAATATCCTGAAATCGCGACGTAGCTTCACAATCTTCGGCTACGAGAGTGAAGCAGTTTCTATGTCGAACTCAAAGTGCCTTTGTGTCCATCGATTGCGGTAACTGCACTGACAGTATGAAGACCATCGTCAGCGAGGTAGTCATGATGGCATTTTGAGAATAGTTAGATGGTTGCCAATAGAATGAAATCAGTAATTATTCCTCACAGTGGAATACAAGCTCAGAATTGAACTCCGCTAAGTAAAAGCTCACGAGCTAAGACCCTCATTTGGTTTAAGTGGTTTAAGTAGCTCTCTGACAGCAGTTATTTAGCAAACTGAAGTAGTTCCTACAATAATTTAATAAGGGTGTCTAGATTTTGGAAACTATGCCACTTATCGCAAAGTTATTCTCTTTGATGAAAAAACGCCTTCCAGTGTTTTCTTTTTCATTCCTTGCAGTAGTCGTCGCTCCCGTGTTCTTACACTACTGGGTAAAAACAGCTCATAAATCGTTATATATGCAAAATGAAGAAGTTCCAAACACCCAGAGAGACCGCTCAGTTTTTAGTGAATGATTTACCCGATTCAATACTAATTGGGTCCCACGACCGACTTTCTATTAACCTCGGCATTGATCAAGTATATCTTCGCATTCTTGTTGAGCAAACACGAGGTGTTATTTTAATCTTTATTTACGAACAAGCTGACGTTTGGGCGGATTTCGCTTTCTTCAGAGCCTGGAAAGGTTAAGTTGATAGCAATCTACTCGGCCAGACGCCTCCATAACCAAACAAAGAAACTCTAAACCAAAATTTCAATAACATTGAACACAGCTCCGCACACTCACCGCTTTCTATGAGTCTTCCACTGAGTATGTCGTGTGGAGACCAACCGCACAAAGTTCACATGGAAGTGTAATGTACCCCTTCCATCAGAATAACAGGCTTAAACCCTGGCCAATATCACGCGTGATAATGAGGCATTCTTCCCTGCGGTTCATTTTCGGATTTCTGGAATTAATCCAGAACGCCTCGAGAGTTTTTCGCGCTTGTGTTTCGATTCTTGTGCGAAGATCGTGACATGTACTTCAAAGTCCTCCCCGTTATGTCTCTGAGTCCTATGCGTGCCTAGTGGGGTATTTGGTTTATGTTTGCCGACAAGGTGTTCTTTTACGCACGCCTTACAGGAGGTCAGATAAACTGTACCCGAGCTCGTGCAATTACCATCTTTACCATTAAGGCAAATTGTGCAATTTTGCGTTGCACATAGGCGGTCATATAGGCGGTTACGAACTAGCTGGCGCCTCAGGGTACTCGGTGGCATTTCAACTACGTTTACCGAATTCTCTGGACCCGCCCTTCTTAAGCAGCGTTTTATAGCTTCACTTACTTCATTTGAGATGAAGGGTAGGGTAAACAGGACCTTTTTATCGCTAGAGTTGTCGTTTGCGGGTCTAGGATTTCTCTTACACCTATCCAGAGCTACAGTTTCGTAGCCATTAGAAATGGCTATTTGCCGTGTCAAGTTCTGGGACTCCTCTCTCTGCACTCTTTCCATGCGCACGTTGGTTGCTGTTCGAAACATGTTTCTTACAACCGCCCTTTTCGTGTGAGAGGGGTGAGAGGAGAGGTAATGAACCAAGATATTTTTACTACTTGGCTTTCGGTACCACTTTGTAATGTAGCCATTTTCTGATAGGTGAATTTGTACGTTCAAAAATGGAAGCCATTTTTCTTTCGGCTTTTCTCGGGTGAACTTGAAATACTCTGACTGTTCGTTCAACAACTCGAAATATTTGTCCATTTCCTCTTGTGTTGAGCAAAGGGCAAAACAGTCATCTATATATGTACAGTAGAGTAACGGCCCGAGATCGGTCACTGGTGCTTCCACCTTAGACATAAACACAATGGCAAGACTTGGTGCCAGTCGTTGTCCCATTGCGAACCCTCTTATTTGAGCGCAATACTTTCCAGACCATCTAAAGATGGAGCAGCTCAAGCATTCTTTCAAGAGTGCCATCAAGTGCTCTATCTCGAAGCCATACATGTTTATTTCTCCTTCGTCTTGTATAAGGAGTTCGAATATGGCTTGTATTGCGGAGTCATTCGACACATTTGTATAACGGGTAGTAACGTCGAAGGATTCCATCTTGTACGCGCTGCTGGGTTGCGCAGTACGCAGACGATCCAGAAACATCTGGGTATTCGTAAGATGGGCTGGAATGCGTTTCAACAGCTGGGTAAATATTAGGGTTAAAAACCATGTTATCCTGTCCGTTGGCCCGTCTACACAGCTAATGATAGGTCTAACCTTAAATAGTGATGGATCGGTAGACGCAAGATCATCGCTGGATACTGACTTATGGGTTTTTTTTATCACTAACATTATTCATATTATTATATTTTATAATTTCTCATATATCTGTCACGGATCTCCCTCATATGAGGGAACTCGAGCCGGTTAGTCGCGAGGCTACGTGGCGCGTCCCCGGGTGGCGGATAGGGGGTTAATCGCGGAGCAAAGGCGGCCATTGCTTCCCTGAGACGCAGGTGAATCCAGGGGATGGACTCCCTGTTTCTGCTGCGCTCATTTGGCACATGCTTTATGTATTCGCTAGGCGTATTCATACATGTGTGTGTGTGGGTGCGTTCTTGCTTATGCGGTTTGTATTCTACGAGTCAATTCGGTCAAAAGCCTGCAATCAAGTGACTGGGAAGTATATGGGAGGCGGTTAGGAATCGCCTCGAACAAATAAGCTCTATGTCCACTCTGGGAGAGCCTGGCAAGCTACCCGTGAGCATGCCCCGCTTCCACGTTTAGAGCCCAGCCAGCTATACGTGGGAATCAAAAGTGCTAAACACAACAAAAAACGGGCCTCATTCCCCTGACCCTGAAAGAGCCCCAATTTCGCACCGTTGGGTAGGACTAGTACGGAGAGGCTGCTAAAATCTCCGGGCCAGTGGAAGCTTCCTGGATTTCAAAGAACCATGGTGACGATCAATGCACGTACACTTGCATCCGAGTCCTCGATAGAGGACTTGCTCATGTAACCAAGAAGGATAAAATGCGACGTCATCGGCCTGCCCGAGACGAGAAGACGCCAGCGTTTCAACGCTGTCTATGACACCGGAGAAGAACTGTTACTCGGAACATGCGACAGTAGAGGTGTCGACGGCATCGGCGTTCTCGTCATCACGAGTTTGCCCATGAACATCGATTCATTCGAACAACTTACAACCCGAATCGGACATTTGCTATTAAAAAGACGTGAATCAATTCCGGCTTTGACAATCTTCGTCGTTTACGCGCCGATATCAAACTATGACGAAGAAGTCGAAGCGTTCCACATGGACATGGAGAAGTTCTATAGAGAAGACTATACATTCTTTAATGAGAGCTTGAAGGATTTTGCTTTGCTTCCTACTTAGTCAAGAACCAATAAGACCGTGCTACTGTCTGCGAAGGGTGCCGTCCACAAGGTCGCAACTATCACCCAATAAGCTTACTGTCTGAAGTCTACAAACTTTTCATTTCAGTCATCATAAACAGGATTAACAGAATGCTGAATGAAGAGTCTCTCAGCGAACAGGATGAAAGATCACTTAACGTTATTGAAGACACTGTCGGAATGGCGGTGCTGGGAGTACCCCATGTTACACAAATAAGGAGAGAGATCTGAAGCCCCGACCTATGTCAACGATCAAAATCAAGAACAACGTTCTATACGCCGAACTGTCGAAAATAAGGTGGGCCGTGTACATAATACGTATGAATGACAACCGAAGGGCAAAGACCGTTAGTAACTTGATTCCACGGAATGTCAAACGTACTATAGGAAGACCACCGACCCGACGGCCAGATTTCTTCACGAAAACCCTAAAAGAAAGTTATGATGCTCAACTAGTCTCTAGAGTTCGGCTACTCTCGCACAAAACAGGGAAAGTGAAAGATTTACTGGCGTCGGCTCGAGTCAATCGACAGTCAACAGGACGACAGGTGATACAGTTGGACTGGCATTCTTGGATATAAGGATCGGTTACTCTATGTGGATAATGCGCTTGTAAGCTCCAGCACAGTTCTTGCTATATTCTTATTTTATTAAAAGAGCAAATTTTTTATTCCATGAACATACTGACACAGCTGTGCCAAAAATTTTCCTGAAGTTACTGATTCTCCTTAATGAGGCAGTGAAATGGCTCAGAAACCAGGACATGTCGACAAATGCTGATCTATGCTAAGCTCGCGTTATAGGCATATATTTCAAGGCGCCTTTTTTTAACTTGGGTCATTGGTACCAAGAGGATGAATTCCCATCATTGCCAGAGTTTGACACTCTTGTACATTTTCTCATCTTTTTGAGGTGGTGCGTTAATTAAAGCATTCTGCTATCACTCGTATGCTAAGTGGTACTATGGAGTAAAAGAGTCCTTTTTGGAGTAGATATATCTTAATGGTATCATTGTCGGTAAAAAAACAGTCAAGAACGCACTCACTCTCTAACCTGGAAACCAACCAGCTCTTCTAGGCTGGTGATTCACTAACGAATTTCGCCACTTTCAAAGAATGACTTTCCGTGCGCCCGATACTTAGCCATAAGCACTGCTTTCGTTGAACTCGGTAATAATAATAGTAATGATAATAATAGTAATAATAATAATAACGGTAATAATAATAATGCACTAAAATAATAATAATTAACCCTATCTTTCATGCCTATAGAGCTGGTGAACATTGAGAGCTTCAAGCCCATTTCATTTCAAAGTTCCTCTCAGTGATAAAAGCGAAGGCAAACACTATTAAAAAAGATATTTCTTGTTGAGCGGAACACCTGGATAGCGGTCATTTCTGCTCTTCTTTAAAATTCCAAAAGTTTTGACAAAGAAATAGGTAACAGCGACTGAAACATTTTCTGTCTTCGAAGTTGTTTTTTCCCGCTTACTTTGTGAACGACATTGTTTTATAATACTTATTTGGATACTTGAATGGTCCGTCTTCACGAGTTGTGAGGACCCCAGCACATTTGCCAATCGTTTCTTTCCCTCTCAATCGTCGTCCATGGTGGTGGCCTTGTTCGAGCATGGTAGCACGTGCGAATCTCAAACTGTGATCCGTAAAACAACTGTAGCTGTGAGTACAACTGATTAACTTTGCTTACGAACACGTCTGTCCAACTTGTAAGTAACCGTCCTAGAAGACGGTTGCATTCTCTTGGAGTGCCCGTTTTATAATAAAGAAGGTAAACTTGGGTAAGCAGTCCCGCTTCTAAAGTTGTCGCACACTCAATCTGGGCTGAATTAAGCACATGCTGAAACAGCACAAAAGAGCTTGTTCACGAAGATTCAGATTGTATTTTATAGCCATGGCGCTAAGTACTGGACGATTCTCGTCCTACCTTGATGTCGCAGCCACAATTCCGTATTTTGTTTGCTCAGTGATGATGGACGTTTCCAAGATACAAAACATAATGAATGGTTCATAAGGGAGCATGCAATTGTTCACTCCGGAACACGATTTTAGCGCGAGATATTGCACTGTTTCCCGTCGCCTATCTTGTGTATTCATCTTGCCTTTTCCGGTCGTTTGACAGATTACCGTTTCGTTCTGCCCTCAATCGCTTTCACTACGCCACAAATCTTTCCTTGTTTTCTCCTCGGAATTCTCACCATAGTTCCTATAAAGTTGAGGTGGTGTTCATCGAGTGTACTTTCGCTCTATGATAATAGCTCTTACATCGTTTACGAGTACTTCGAGAATCCATAACACTTTCATGGGAACTATTGGACATAACAGAGCAGCTAGTGGCTAATAGTTAATTCTGTCCAGTACACATAGTTTCTGTAAAACTCGAAGTCTTCTTTATTTCGACTGTTCTTTTGTAGACATTGAGAGATGTGAGACAGTATTTTTTTTACTTCACGTGACAACGTCGTTCGTCGCAGAATCCCGTGCATAGAAAATGATCTAAGGCAGTTTTAGCTTGCTAACTATATGGTTCCAAGAGCTGAATGAGGTCCACAAACTCGCAGATGGGACTCCATGTCGTTTTATTGCTGTCGGTGCTCCTGCGGTGGTCAAATGCTAGTCAAAGGGTTAGTGTTTCTTTCTATTAATCACCAATTTATGCACTGTGATCTGTTCAAAAGCTCTCAAGTTCAAAGTGAACAGTAAAGTATAATCCAGTTCTTCTCTCAGGATGTCTGCGAGGAGAAGAGTGCGTAGTGTGAAAAAGGAGTGCCTTCACAAAACATTGATAAAATAATATTTTGCGCTTGTTTACAAGTTTGCGCGAGATTGGCACAAAACGTTACTGTTAAAAAAGACGTTCACCACGCCCCACTTTACTCGACTCGATGGGACTAGGGTAGTCACACATGGCAAGGAAAGATTGCCTAATTTGGTTAAAGGATTTCAAACGATTGTTGCTCTGAACAAAAACGAAAATGCCACAGCGGTAGCAAGAGTAAAAGCCTTTCCAACAGGCTCATGTCAGCTTATCAAAAACGAAGAAGATATATTATTAGCACTTAAGATAAATGAAGCTCAATTTTAAAGACGAAGGAAAACATTCTAGCCCTGGTTTTCTCTTTCAGCCCATTGAAACGCTGACAATATAATCGATTCGATACAAAAATGTGTTTTCACTAAATACTTTTAGGAGAAATGAATAAAAAAATAAACGCTTCGAAAGTCAGTATATCAGCACCCAGATAATGAAATACTCCAACAGAGCACAGCATGAAGACTTTATTTAAATGGATGGTTCTTTTCAATATCAAACCGAAATGCCTTTATTTAGCAAAACTCTGATAGGTTAATCTCACGGATGGTAAGCCCGGGTGTCACAACGTAGTCAAATATGGCCTTCTCATGCTTTTTTGCTTCAGATGTGAATTAGAGTGCTAGCCGTTGTGGGAAATGATTAACTATTTTAGAAGACATCTGTAGGATGTACAAACTACTTGCGGTGCAGAAATCATGAGATTGAACAACGATGGGAGTGTCACGAACGAGATCAGGCGCTAGTGACTGAGATCTGTCCACTGAAAGAGCACCTCAAGTACGTTGCCGAGTGATTCACACCTGTGTTTCAAAATTTAAAACTCAGCATAAATGAGTATGCTATTGAAAATTCAAATTGGCACATTGTCGTCGAGTGGTCATTTCACTATTCACGTGGGTTATTGTCATCCTAAAAAAATCTAGATGTAAAGCAGAAAAGTTCTGCCTAACCCACAATGGTCAGCTACTGCTTGTGGTTGAAACCTGCTGTTAGGTTGAAAAATGAAACGCCCGATCTTATTGTTTCAATTTACCATTTAAAAGTAAAAATTTTGTTTTTGTGTATGTTTAAAATATATTTTTAAAACACAAACTTTGCTTCTTCTATATCTAGCACTGGTTTCTTTTAAGATTCAGTATTTTAACACTTTTATAGGATTTAACATTAGTACGAACCAGCGCAATATTTATGTCACTGTTTTCTACAAGTGAAGGAGTGGACATAATGGCCAGGCAGGACCTCGGAATATCATGAAGTTTGTGGTGAAGGTAGTGTTAGTGAACCAACAGTGAGAACATGGTTCTGGAAATTCCGATGAGGTGATTTCGATCTCGAAGCTAAACAAGGCCGCGGACGTCCCAATTGGTTAGTCAACGACTAACTGAAGGAACTAGTGGAAGCAAACACGCGGACAATTGTTCGAGAGCTTGCAGAACAGATTAGCGTAAGCACACGGGCAATTTCTACTCCCTTGAATCGCAGAGGGTAGATGAAAAAGCTCGCCAAATGGGTGTTGCACGAATTAAACGATAATCGAAAAAATCGCCGTTTTGAAGTGTCGTCTGCACTTATTCCACGCATCAAAAACGACTTTTCTCGATCGAATTGCGACAACCAGCGACGTTCAGCTCAATGGTTGATTGCGATCCAGCTCCTCGGCACTTCTCAAAGCCAAAATTGCACCAGAAAAGGTTGTGGTGACTGTTTAGTAGTCTGCAGCCGAGCTAATCCATCACAGCTTTTTGAATGCGGGCGAAGCGATAATGGCAGAGAAGTATTGCCAACAAATCAACGAAATGCACCGTAAACTCCAGCAACAACGACCGGCATTAGTCAACAAAAAGGACCAATCCTTCTCCACGGCAGTGCTCGGCCTCACTTCGCGGAACCAGCGCTGCAGAAGTTGAACGAACTGGGCTACTAAACATTGCCTCATCCACCATATTCAACAGACTCTCGCCTACCGACTCTCACTTCTTTAAGCACTTTGAGAACTTTTTGGGCGAGAAATGCTTCACCAAATACGATGACCCAAAAAACGAACCTTCAACGAAACACCAGAAAATTTTATGTAACTGAAGTCCAAAAGCTTGCTTCTGCGCTAAATTTAATGTTGTTTACTCCGACTAATAAAAATTAGAATGAAAAAGTTACGGTTGTTTACATTTACGTTTAAAATCAAACGTTTCATATGTTACAACCTAATAGCACGGTTGTAATGGGACCCTAGTGGACCAACATTGAGCATTCTAAACAAAAAATGGTGCATCGGTGCAACTCATGCGATTATCTGTAACAGGTTTATAAATAGCAGATAAAGTCTAGAAGACGTGGGTGAAAACCGTGTATTATACGAAACCGTGTATTTTATGGCAAAGCGATATTGCTAAAATGTCTGAATCTGAGCTATACTGAAGAAGTTTTCTCAGTCCAAAATAAAGCCGTACAGTACTGTTAGCTAGGGCCGAAAAGTTTCCGAGAAGGGAAGCCTTATTTATAGATTTTGCCTGCCAAACATCAAAGCAATGGTGGTCAACGACATTTTCATAAAAGTATTACAGTAAGATCTCCATCTATGGGCAAAAGAAATGAGGATTGTGCTCAGGCAGCGCGAAATGAAAATTGTTTCAAATAATGTCGTTGAGATCTTCGATAGCACGACACCTGTCCTCTACTATGTCCTCTACTTTCTCTGTCCTCTACTTTCCTCGACTAAAATTAACGGGCAACAAGCTACTGTCAGCAGATGAAACAAATAATAGCGATCTTCTTTAGAAATCACTTTCGATCCACACTTGCAGTAGGCTCTACTACGATCAGTGGAATATCCTAGCGAATTCTTCTGCGGATTGAACAAATAGAAGCGTGGTTCACCTCAGAAACAAAGGAACAATGTTTGGGTCAAATCCACGAGTTGGTGGCCGGTCACGACCTACCCTACGTTCTTCAACACTCATTATATTCTTTCTGTTATACCACACCGTAAGAATAGAATTCCTTTTTTAGTTTACTAGGAAGTGGGACTAAAAACAATTATAATGTAATACACAGAGTAATTTCGAAAAGACTGGGCATTAAAATGGATGAAAGGAAGTGAGAAAATTCCAATTCCCAAAGGTAAACCACTTCGGAAACATTCCAATGGCATTTCCTTCGTTTCCAGCTAACTCTATAGATTAACATACTAATTTCAACCACAATGATGCTGATATACGAGCAGAACTCGGGGTCCCAGGTGAGATTCGAACCTGCGATTGTTGGAGCTTCGATGCTCACATCTCAGCATCATTGTGGTTGTATTTCACATAGCATCCTGCCATAAAGAAAATAATAGGCACTAAGTAAAGGTTAAACATTGTGATAATTATTTCAGTTCGCATATATGTTTTTATGATTTGACCTTGTTGAGCTGACGCGAGGTTGGAGATGTTCTTATTGTTTCGGCGATAACGCCTTCCTCAAGGCATGAACGATTTGTTTGTAATAATATCCCCATAATTCGGTGAAATCCGTCGTATTGATGGAGATCCAGAATATAAATGAATGCCATTCTTTCAAAACTACTCACCATTCTGCTGGACCACTCGTGTATGATTCACGTTGGGCGGTGAGTGAGACCCACCCATGGGGACGTGTGTCAAAAAAACCGTTCTGAGACAAGGTGCATATCAGGAATAACGGTGAGGAATTTTCCGGTTCGTCTTTGGACTTCTGAAACTTATCCAAAACGCCTCAAGAGTCTTGCGCGTTGATGTTTTTGATTCCTGAGCTAGGATCTGGATAATCACTTCAAATCACCGAACCCCTAAAAATGTGTGCACAAGAGAAGAGATAAGGAAGGAGGTTTTCGATGGCTGCAACAATGCAGAAGACACTCAGTTCAAACTAAACGGTAGGGTTATTTCCCAAAACAGTATTTTAATCCTAAATAAGATCCTTATCGAGCTACCATTCATATCAAACGAAATAAGTTACGCCATTAAGAGGTGCCATTTAAAACGTGGTCTTAAAAGTTATGTGACGGTTATGGGGCTCCACGCAGTACAGTGCGCCGCCAAATAGTTCGTAACGGCCTCTGTGATCGCCTGTGCAGCTCAGAATATTGTGTAATCTGTCCTAATATAAGAGACATAAATTGCATAAGTTCAGGTACAATACACTTAGTCTCATGTAAGGCATGCGCTGTAAAATACTTTGGAGAAACGGTTAGACCAATTTGCGTCCGCATAAAGATAGATAGGTCTAGATAGATAGGAAAGCTGAAAATCGATAAGGAACTCCTCTACTTGCATATGGGGCACAAAAGGGCAATAATGATGAATTTGAAGTGACTGTCCGGATCCTAGCGCAGGAATCACGAACATCGACTCGCAAGGCTGTTGAAGCGTTTTAGATAAATTCCAAAAATCCAAAGATGAACCGGGAGACGAATGCCTCACTAACACTCGTGATCTGGCTCCTTAACTCAGAACGGTTTTTTTTTGACTCAGCGGTTGGCGTTTATTTGTGTGCTGGATATTCACTAATGCTACAGATTTCACCGCGTTGCAGAGCTATTGTTACATATAGTACGTACAGGCTCTGAGGAAGGGAACGTCGCCGAAACGTCAGCCATCGAACAACAGCAGAAATAACAATAAAAACATCTGTACCAACCCCGCATCAACAAGGGCAGTTTGTAGGAGCATATAAACAGGCGTGCCGATTATTTATGCTGAGTTTGAAAGTCGATCCTTTGAGCCATTTCAGTTTAAAGAAGCGTAAATTTTTAACAGTTTGTCTGTTTCATTTCTGGGAAAAATTTGGCTTAGAAAAATTGTCACTTTTATTTTTTCATCACTGGTGTGCTCTATATTCATAGACAATTGCGTAGTCCTTCGCATATTTTAATACCCCTTTATTGGCATGATTTTTATCCTTGGAGTCGTAACCATCCATCCTAGGGCATTCTTAGGTGGCCACCGCACACTGCAAATATTGGTCGATCCGATCGGAGATTGCCATCTTGTAATTGCAACGAAACACAGTAGTAAGTAACGGTCAAGGTAAACAATCGCCCTGTAATAAACACAAAATTAACTGAGTTTCCTACGGTATCGCAACGATCCCTGGTTGATGCTGTGGATGTTGAAAGTACTTCACTGTTTATAGAAAAATGTCAACGAAGTTTGTCAACTGGAGACAGTTCGATCTCATTTCAAAAAATAGTTTTAAAATCTGTTCAGCGTCATAGAGTCTCTCACTTTCCTAGACCATAAGATCTCATTACAGAATTGCAAAGACGTTGGCGTTGAGAAGAGAAAGAAGCTTTGCTGCTTGCATCTCCAACTATTCTCTGCCTGCCGATGATGTTGGTGTATCCGTAATGTCTTTTTTCATACAATTTTAGGACTAATGAGGCTTTAAAAAAATTTACAGAACGCTGCACAGAAAGATATAAGGAGAACTTTTGTTATGATAATCATACTACGTAACCTAGCTTAAACCTATGCTGTCAACATTTTTTAAGAGTATACTTTAATCTGCCAACGATAGATCCGGTAGAATAGCGCTACCTCATAAAATTTATCATTCTTTCCAAGCTCCTTTCTGTGGAACGACTTCATCGTTATTTGAACCTAATAGAAACTACATTGGCCCTGACTCTTGTCAATATCGTGCTATCCCCAGCAATCCTCCATTTTAACCCCTTTGTCGTTCAACATCATAAAAGTTTTTACTTTTCCATAACTACAGAGAACAGTATCTCTGATTTGATTCACAGATTTTATCTTCGAAGATATCACTGAAATTATCTTGAGCTCGCAAAAACCAAAAATTGGTCTAAATGATAACTGAGCTTGCTGTCCTGTCATGGTTGTGGCTTATTAAATATTCTGTTGGCATTTCATTACAGATAAGCTTATTTCAAAAGCTAGCAGCTACAAGTGCTCACTTTTCGGCGACATAAGGCTTGGAATTCTCACTGTTCACTGTCTGCCGAGTTAACTCTTTCATGTCATCGGAAATTTCTCATGAAGGCTTCAAAATCGACCTCTCTTGTAATGAGTAGTATGGACATAAACTTACATTTAGTTATTGTTCATAAGCATTCTAGAAGAGAGTATTCACTGGAAATCTAATTATTGCCTGCTTACATTTGACTTATTACATAATCCTAAATAGACGTCACCGTTCAGACTTCATGCAGTGAAACGCCACCGTCCTCTCGAGACACTTGCGACGGCCTCAACTATGTCGTCCCTAGCCGGTGCGACTCATTTTTAAAATGCTGTTTTGCCAGCTCTAGGTTCGTAGCACTGTTCAACAATTTTCAGGCCCATAATTTTGATAGAGCGAAACGAAATAAAGTCGAAACGTTAGCCGAATAAATCTCTTTATCAACCTCATGTTAGCATCACAATCCAAGAAGGTATTAGGACCATATTGGCAGGATATTAAAGGTATTCCTGTACAGAAGAGTAGGGAGCGAGCTGTATGAGAGCTTCAGTCTGTTGTGGCTTTCTCCGAAAACAAAAGGCTCACCTCTAGCAACAACCCGTCTATCTCCGTTCATTTTTTAGGTGCGAACAGCAATCAGAGTATTTAAAGATTTCGCAATTATTGCTGAATGAAAGGAAGAACATCGAGATGCTTCTGCGTGACTGTAGTCAGAAGATGGATAAAATAATGGCTGCCAATGCCACAAAGTAAGGCTCACTTTCGAAAATTCTTAGCGGATAACTCTGAGCTCCGAAAATGCCATTGTGTCTTGGCTTTTTGGTGTGTACTGTTAGGAAAAGAATATAGACCTAAACGAACTTGAAACATAGAGTTCGTTGACCTGAATAATTACTTGTGAAGTAATTCAGCCATTGTCAGTCGATGCTGCTCTGATTTAGGAACGACAGAGAAGTGATGAAGGTTTTGAACGCTACTGTGGCCATATTGAATGTGATGAGTGGTTTACAAGGATCTTCAACAGCAAGAACAGTTCTGGTAAGCATTATCGAGCGTGAAAAGCAAAAATCTATCACAAACGTTGTCCAGGATAAGACTACCTTAATCATGTACAATTTTCACTCTTAGTAGCTCACAGTTCAAAGGACTGCTATGTATTCCTAGGATGTAATCGAGATTCTAAACGTGAGTGTCTCTTTCTGATTTATTGAGGAACTTCCTTTTGGATTTTTGCCTTATAAAAAGCTCAGTAAGCGTAGTAGATTTTTTAAGCATTTTCTCACCACTCCGCTTCCACAGAATCACAGAAATTTCTAATCACAACACCGCTAGAGTAAGAACCACTAAACTGCATATCCAGTTATTCATCAAACCTTCCCAGTGAGTTTCCTTCGCTCAAGGGATATAAAAGAATGATAGTAAAGCGCTCAGAGTTGATTAATTGCTTAAGATCCCTACTGCGTTCGAGTTCACTGTGCTTCGCTAGAAGTCATTGAATGCGTATCCAACAAGTACAATGATTTTCATTAGTCTATCGATCTATCACACCAGCGTTTTTTTTAATTCTCCAAGACTAGTCTGGTACCGATTACTCGACTCCTGATGGGTAGAAGGCTTGGTAAGATTGGGGCACGGGATCGATCCTGTGTTTATTGTGGGGCATTTCCAACCATTGCCATTAGCGCGTCCTTGAGAGATATAGACGGAATTAAATTTCTTTATCAGAACCATAATTTTTTCAATGATTGTGAAATGTTTACAAAGCTCCGGACCGCAGGTGGCTGCGGTGGGGAACGAACGCGCTATTGTCCTTTCCGAGGAGTGACGCGTTCATCACCACACCATGCCGGTCCTTCTCAGGATCATTGATGTTATATTTCCCAATATACATTACCATTAAAAAAAACAGTAGGTTGTAAATAAAACAATTAAGATATTCAACGTTTTGTTTTCTGCCTTCTATATTTTTCATGGCAGGTTACTAAGCGAAATACAACCACAACGTTGCTGAGATATTTGCGCTCCCCAGATCAACCCCGCTGACGGATGCTTGCTGTGGCAAAAAGGTCGATAGAAATAGCTGAGAGACAGGCGAAACGAAGGACCCGCATGGTGTGGTGGTGAAGTGCGCTACACCCCGGTAAGGACAATAGCTCGCGCTCGTTCCCCACCATAGACACCTGCGGCCCAGAGTTTTGCAAATATCTCAGCAACGTTGTAATTAAGATTATAATTTTTTCATTTACACGTCAGGCAGCGTTGTTTTTCATCCACTTACGAATCAGGCCTTACTGATATTTTATCTCTCTCTCGGTGTAGATGAGAAGCTCATTTCCCGCAAACGACCGTGGTCGTCTGAACTGGGTTTCATCGTTCCAGGTGGATTAGGTTTAGCCTGAGAATGCCTAAGCCACCTAGAAGGCGGAATTCTCAAAACACTTCTACTCATACAAGCACTTATATATGTATATATACATATATACATATATATATATATTTAAGGAACTTGTAGTAGGAAGAACCGCAAAAATAGAGAACATCGCCTGAATCTGCCTCCGTCTTAAAGAAATAACAAAGAAGTTTTTGGCTCACGTTTAGCCTCATCGCGAGCAAAGATTCATTAAAAGAGGCTATCAGTTATAACAACCATACGCAAATGTGTTTATCGCACAACATTTGATTAAATTCACCAAAGTGCTCTTAAGAATGAATACGTTTTGAAAAGTTTGCGAGTCTCACAAGAATTATGGACAAGCGAGGAGACAGCGCCGAAGAATTAAGCACGACTGGAATTTGTTAGTTGTAATCATCGTCTTAACTGTTGTCTTTCCTTAAATCTTTACTAAAAAAGAAGCAGCGGTGTTTCATAACTGGAGAACAAAATCAACGAAGACAAACTTAAAAAGATAGTTGGTGCAGGAAGTAAAAAATTGGCGAAGTAGTTCGAATTTTTCAGCACAAATTGGCACCTAGACATGGAGTTACCAGTGTTTCGTCTTTGCACTTCACTGTCGACAGCGCCGGTTTCCCGAAGATTCTGGTGCTTCCGAAATCGTTCCTCCCACGAATGAGCTATGCAAAAAAGAAGAACATCAAAATCTATACTGATCCTTCTTCTTACCGAAAAAGAGCTCAAATAGTGAAAGAAGCTCGAAAACATCGGTTTCGAATGTACTCTTCTGCCAAGAACTCAGTGAGCATATTTTTTATGGTGAGGCAAAAGCTTCTGGAAAAATGATCAACTTTTCTAGATGAAGTCTACTGCTTACTTTGACACCAAAGTACAACCCCATTACTCTTTTCTTCAGACTATCAACAACAATTCAAAACGATGTAAGTAATGACCATTTCTCAAAACTGCTGTTACTTAGCAAGGCGAAGTCGTCATCTAATCACCGAAACTTATGTTTTAGTTGCAGCAAAAACATTTAGGGTTTGAAATTTGTGACCAAGGAAAGGTTTTGGATACAATAATGGCCATCGAAGTATCAAATTCATCCACCCGTTAGAATGGACAAAAAAGCTCAAGCTGTTGTTTCAGCGCCGAAACCTGCTTACAACGTCGATCTGATAATTGACAGATCGTTTCTGACTTATCCATTATACCATCAGTACCTACTCACCCCACTGAGTGATCCAGCCGAAAAATTTCGTGAGTCAATAATTTTAGCTGTTAGACGGTTTTTAAGTTTGTACTGTAGGAAAAAGTAGGTGATCAAAGCAGAGAGTGACATCACTTCATCGCTACTGATAGTCAGAGTTAATCTGCACTGCTGTGTACATTAGAAATCCTGTTCACTTCTACACTTTCTTCCTATGCAAACTTTCCCTACGTGCACCTTTTTTGGTAACACGCTACTACTCCCATCTACTTGTCCTTCTTGTGAAACCGCTAGGTTGAAAAGCAAATGTTAAGGTTTCAATGCACTCGAACAACACACTCTACCGACGCTTCCTACTCTTCATGCTCCTCCCGCTCCTCCTTCTCCGTCTGCTCCTCCCGCTCCACCTGCTTCTTTTTCTTTTCTTTATCCAACGAACATTGTTCCAGTACAAATGCAAAATTACTCCCCGGCCAGTAACTCCGGTCGTGAACGTTCTGCATCGTTCCCGCACCGGCCGATAACACCTCGACGCCTTGTCGTTCTGAGGCCGTTGGCTCCGCAGTCACATCGAGTAAGACACGGACCCAGCCGGCTGACAAACAAACCTCTGCGTAAGGTAATAACTTTTAAAATGATTTATAAATTTAGTGTGCACACTTTTGTCCTATATTCTGCTAAAAAAAACTTGTGCAGACGGTTCGAACCGTGCTGAAGCAGTGCCATAGTCATTTCCATTATTCGACAGAAATAATTTAGTCGAATGGTGGATCGTCGGTGAATGTGACCGGTTCACAAAAACACACCAGGCGTTGAGTGGGAGCTTAGAGAAGTTCCATGTACCTGTAGCTGAAAGCGATTCCATTTTCATTTGTAAATGAAGAAATCAGAGGAAATCTGCAGTGAAGCTGAATTATTCCAGATGAAGCTGAAGCCACGAAAAATCCTATCCAAGCCGTTCATTCGTCCTCCTGTCTCGTTAAAGAACCATTCTATTCGATTTACGAACGATGCCGACACTCTCAATGATGTTGCAGTTTTCTACAAGAACCTTCAAGCAAGTAAGAGACGGTAAGTTCGACATCAATTTCATTTCAGTAGAAGTGCCATCCAACATGGTACATTCCCATTCTATGTTCCAGTGAGACGTCTACCTTCACATGGGCTTGTTATAGCATAATAAAATATTTTATCCAGAAGGATTTATGGATCCAAATAGGTTTCTTGTTATAAAAAATTTAACTGTTTTAAGATATGACCTCTATGATACTGAGATATTTACAAAACTCCGGACCGCAGGTGTCCACGGTGGGGAACGAACGCGCTATTGTCCTTTCTGGGGAGTAACGCGTTCACCACCACACCATGCGTGTCCTTCGTTTCGCCTGTCTCTCAACTAGTTTTATAGATCACTTGCCATCAGCAATCACTCGTCAACGGGATTGATATGGGGAGCCCAAATCGGCATTGAACCCAGTTAAGCTGAGGCTATAGTTACAATCACAATCTTAACCTTTTTATTTACTGCCTATTCTTTTTAACGGCAGGGTATTTTAGTAGTTATATTTCGCAAAATACATTGCCGTTAAAAAGAATAGGCAGTAAATAAAAAGGTTAAGATTATCCTAGCCATAGTTCGACTTAATTTATCAGTTACTAATATTTCAGGTTGTTTGTGCAAGCATGTTTTGAATAATACTTTAGCTGCAATGATTCCATCTGATACGATTAGCAATAGTTCAATTTTTTCCTGGTACCTTCTTTTGTCATCGAACGGCCAAAAAAAACTTTATGCAGATGAGCAGTTGTGGTCTTTATTTTTTATTCTTTTTGCTTTTTAGATCATAGCTAGAATAACTAGTTCATAACCTGCCCAGGGAAAAATAACGAGTTTTCTTCGTTGCAAGTATCCCAGTTTTTTATCTCTTCACTCTGCTTAGATACTTTTCAAACTAGGCATCCATTTGGAAGCTGTGCGATGGGAACTAACGAATGGTATCTCACAGACGGAAGTTGAGCTAGCTTGTGTAAATCTTTAAAGGAAAGCTATGTGATGGAAATTTCCTAGTACCTCATTTGAGAATGAGCACAATGAAAATGGTTTTATTTCAGCATTAAGATCCACGAAGGGAAATCATTCAGTGAACTGTTCAGCAGTGTCGGTGCCACCACCTCTATCCTTCCTCCGGTGAAACAGAATGTTCGGGAAGAGTTGCGGTATGTACAGAACATGTCTTAGGACGGACAAACAGTCCGTCCGTGTCTCAATGTGATATTTGCGTTTTATTTACATCTTTGCCACCATCTAAATGTGAGCAATTTGGCCTGTTAAAGGCTGAGCGGCTACTTTCCCGTCCTTACCATTTGGCCCGGAGCGGCTAGTATAGAATCCGTTTTTATTATAGCTGACGTTTTGTCGGATTTCCTTCTCTTCATCACCTAAAAGCGTAGTAACTGCTACGACCGACTTTCTATTAACCTCGGCATTGATCAAGTGATTTTCTTCGTATTTTTGTTGAGCAAACGCGAGGTGTTACTATTCTTTGTTCACGATTAAGCTGACGTTTCGGCGGATTTCGCCTTCTTCAGAGCCGCTTTCTATGAGGTTTCCACTAAGTATACTATACACTATATATAATATATAATATACTTTATACTTCCACGTGATTTCTGTGCGGTTGGTCTCTACGTGACATACTTAGTGGAAACCTCATAGAAAGCGGCTCTGAAGAAGGCGAAATCCGCCGAAACGTCAGCTTAATCGTGAACAAAGAATAGTAACACCTCGCGTTTGCTCAACAAAAATACGAATAAAAGCGTAGTGTTAATGGCTACGAAAGTTGATTTAATGAACTCTTTTCATTACCTTAGAGCAAAATTGTTTAGGTATGCTCCAATCGTTTTAGACTCTGGTAGACCCTTAAGAAAGTGAAATTCACCAAAGGAGACATTTTGCCAAAGTTGTCTAGTGAAGATTACAGTAAGAAGTTTATCTGGACCAATAGTAGATTTTCCATTCACAGTTTTTTGATGTAATGGAAAACCTCGCATGCATAAGGGGCTCGTTGAAATTTTGTGCAATACGATCTTCCGACTTTGAACAAGTTCGCGTGGAGAACGTCGAATTAGATGTTGAGTAATCATATTTAGTTCAATGGGGCCGATCTTTCAGACTTTTTTGTTTTTGGTATTTAATCGCTACGCGGAAGCGGAATTTATCCCTTCACGTAATTTGCTACTCTTCTGCGTTGTTTACTTTCCTCATACATGATGTGTAAACGATCAAAGAAGCCCACTTTTTGGACAATGGATATTTCTTTACACTTGAAACTCCCAACAAAATTTACCCATTCAGAAATTCCAGATCGTTTCTTCAATCGACATCTGACGAAATCTATGAGGACGTCCTTCAAAACCAACAAGAAGCACTTTTTGGCAATAATAACGCCGTCGCACCTGAAGCCGATTTTGACGACTTGTCTATTTTCGAGCGAAATCAGCACAATACAGACAAAATCCCAAAACCTTCCGTTTTTGATCCAGCCCATCCTCATCCCGTCAGCCGAATTGACTCCACCGCTACAAGGTCATCACTTCCACCAAGTATGAAATTTGTGCTCTTCCATTTTCTTCTTTAATCATGCTAACTAGTATTTGAGCCCCTAAAGCGGTCCAAAACAAAGAATTCGCCTCTTCTCTCACATCAACTGCAGTAAATACGCAGCAAATATATTGAAGTAAATATACTGTTGCGGCTCGGTGCCGCAACAGTCCATCACGAATATTCTGCAATACTCCTCCTTTTTTTCTGCGCCAACAGATGTTGACCACTAAATTTGAAAACAAGTGAAATACTACGCTTGTAACCACGCTTGCATGATGAACTACGCGTAGAATTCTGTGGAAAATTCTTTTATGGCTTCGAAGTTGAGAAAACTTAGTCGAAGCCTCCAACAAAGTAACACGCAGTCTGTTTCTTCCACCATAGCTCAGTATTTCTTCGGCCTGTAGGAGGATTTCTGAGGAAGATAGAAAAAAAGAAGCATCCTTTCTCAGAAATTTGTCAGCAATCGTTGCAGCATTGGTCTTGTTCGAACGGAACAACAGACACGTTGGAAGGAAACTGGTGAGTGGAAGTGCTGGGACCACGTCGTCACCACGGCTGCCAATCGCTCTACACAGGTAATGTGTGCACGGCTTGTACTGCTATAATTAACCATTCAGTATCGACCATTGTATTGTATTCACATAATATATAAATAGTTACGCAAAACTTATTGCGGCTTCACCTAATTATTGGAAAATGATGCATTATGAATGCTAATTATTGCCTGTTTAATTAATTAAGCACATCTGATTTTCCATCATATTTTATTAAAGGATAAAGCGCTCGTCGTTAAGACTCGCCTAACGTTCCTTAGGAACGCACCATCTATTCGACTCCTTTCGCATCACCGTAAAATGAATGCATATTTGGACTGCCTAGTAACTTTCGGTGATCTACCTTTTATCGAATTGGTATTTTTATACCGTCAGATAAATTTGGTGCTAATTCTCCTACTGTGGTACAACCATATACTATACCTGTATTGTTACACGTTATCTTTAACCACTACGGTTCTCGTCTTCTTCAGTCACTCGTTTTTGGCATTCCTCACAAAAACACTGCTACTTCTAGGAAGAGAGGATAGAGCGGAAAATTCACTGATATTCCTTGACATCCATATTTGGATGGAAAATGTGATAAAGAAGTCGAAATATTAATATATATTCTTTTTCCACCTTCTCGTTTGCTTTCGGATAACCGCCTTTTAATGTTGAAGCTTGTGACGAACACAGATAGTGCTTCATATAGCCTTCCATTAGTGTTCTAGAAGTTGTTTAGTCAACTTTTCAAAGTTTCGGCACCAAGTATCATGTAAAGACTTCAGAATTTCTGGTTTTACCCTCGTAATGATCACTCACTAGCAATGCAGCCCCTTGATGATGGTGGTCACCACCATCCTGTTAGTCGTTGTTTCTCCTAAACTCTTATAGACTGCGCGGTGTTACCATTGCTATCAATGCACTGAATGCGATGATTGCATTAACAGAACACATTTTTGGAATTCGACAAAGAGCAAGAAGTTGCGTAGGAGTAATTGTGTTGTCTTGAGAGAGGAATCCATTACAGCTCACGCGACATTGACCCTATTTATCATTACTTGAAGTAGTATGCTATTGAGATAAAACCCGATTAAGGTGGGTAAAAAAAGAACAAAGCTCTCGGCTTTGATCAATGTCTGAAGGACGCGCCATGCATTAGACATCATTCAGCACCGTTTGGAGGTAACTGAATGCATGTCCGGCCTTTACAATGACTCGTGGTGACCTACTGTTGTATCAAGCCAGTGCTGCTATCCTCCTAGGCAAGTCTGGTACCAATTTGCGCATTTTGGAAGGATAGAAGGTTTGCTGGGCCATGGGCGCGGAAATCGATTCCACGTGTGTGTCATAGGGCACTTCTAACCACTGCGCCACACGCACCCCTTTAAGGAGGCGGGGCACTAAAAGACATCACTTTATCAGAATTTATTGCATTTTGTGCTATAAATCTCGTTATACAATTTAAGCACTACGGGCTCTTAATTGCTTTTATAAGTATACGATACGTAAGGTAATTATTACAGATAGGGTAGAGCAAGCAAACCTTCGCGTATAATTTTATAGTAGTTCTCTTTCGCACTGAAATTATTCAGAGAGGAAGTGTCGTTGTCGTTACCTTCGGGCGACCCACTCGACGCTCCTATTCTGCTGAGACCGCTGACAAATGATGTTGTTGAACTAGGCAGGCTACACAGAGAGCAAGTACGACAGAAAGTCGTTGATGGCACGAGTGAATCCTTTGCAGAGCACGAGAATGTTTGTTTGAAAATACTGGAAATCACTGATTCTTTTCTTCACAGTTTATTTAGGTAGAAAGAAAACACGGACGAGCAAGGACAAAGCTTCAAACATCCTCGGAAAGTACGTATTCGAAAACGGTATGTCTTTCAACTCCGAGTGTCGCTTTCGAACTTCTTGAGAAGGCAATGCTGACATTATGGAGCGAGTGATGCAGTGGCAATGATACAGATCGTCATGAGCACATTGCTGGTTTAAACCTGCACCAGGGTCTCCCTCTTGGGTTAGAAAATTGGCATCATATCCATTTGGGAAAAATTCACTCTCTGCTATTCAATTGGGAGCGCTCTACCGCGGCTATCTCAGGGCACAAAGGAGAATTTATTCGACTAGCACTTTACGACATTTACAAATAAGAGGAAATCCTAGAGCAGAAGCCGAAAAAGCACGCAAACTGTTCGAAGGCCTTGATAAACACTAATAGAGCGCAAACCAATCCATTGAAACGAGTTCTAGGATCCGCTTAGTAGAAGTGATGACGGGACGGTAAAAAAAATGCTGATATCACTGAGAGTTCACAGTTTTTTCAAGGCAATGGTATTTTAGAAAGCCAGTGTTATGAACGATTTTAAGTGCACCACTTTACTGATGATTTTCTCGCGAAGTTTCCTCTTTGGCTTTCCAAAAACGTCATAAGAGAAGCGAATAACATTTATGTCTCCAGGCAACAATATTTAGAAGATTGACCTAGTTCTGGACAAGACGCCTACTTGAGGTGTCCTTGTTGACTAAAAATTGGGGCATCTGAATAACAAGCTCTAGCTTTTTAGTAGTTTCCAGATTTTTGCACTCTAAGAGAATTAGGAAAGGTCTAGACCACAAGTGCTTCATCTTCTTCATCTTGTGCCAACACACATGAGCAGATGATTTTTGCTGTATAAAACTTACATAGGACTAAGCATGCTCACTTGACAGAAGAATATAAGTCTGAGTCTGCGATGTCATTTCCTTTTTAGATGGCAAGTGACCTCGTTTCTGGTTGCTGCTGGGCTTTAGTAAACTTTAAGGATGCTGCATGTTTCTATTAAATAAGTTTCCGACTTTCCCATCCTGCGATTAATACTGTTTGCGAGCGTGCACTGCTTCCCATGTGTTCTCAATCGCAATCGCTCTAAGCAACTATAGAGACTATATCAGAATACATTCTGTTCTGTCGACCGACATGGTCTATTACCGTATGCTGAATAGTGGGTAGGCCGGTCCACGTGTTGTTTCGAAACAACTGATATCTTAGATTTTTCTGAGTTTCCGCATTCACTTCCATTATTTTTACAATGAGATTGTTCTGATATATTCTGTAACTACTTCTAGGAAATTGTCAAAGAAGAGCCAATCGATGCTTCCATCTCAAGAACTACTCATTTCGCTGACAGCTTTCCTATACTAACAGTTGACGAATGGTCGACCACGACATATCCATCGAGTTCTACACCGATCACTTCAGAGTTAAAGACGACAAATATGCAAGTTGACGAGACGGCCACTATTATTCCGACCCTGGAAAATACACCATGGACAGCACCTCCTTCTGAAAACAGCTTCCGTCCCAATATGATTCCATTAGCGCAAAACTTCACCATCGATGGTCCCCTGATCGTGATCAACAAAGTAGATGGCAGTACATCTTCCAGTCGAACTAACGAAGGCAACGTAAGTCATTATTATAATTAGGCTGCTATGGTTATTTGTCAAGCTGAATATTCAGTTCTTCTGGAAGTAGACTGAGAGCTCAGATGAATTGTGAAATACTTAAGGAATAACCCCGTTACACTTTGATCTAGTTATTATGTTTTTATAACCATTTCCAGAGCAAACTACATTTCGCTTTTATAAATTGAAGAATCAGGCTTTTAACTTTTGAGAACTTCAGGAATATCAATAAACAGTGTGGTTACCTTTATGAACTACTTAACCGTACTGTTTACGTGAACTATGTTTAGTTCGCCTTGGATTTAGCCTTTTAAAACCCCTTCTAATTTCAATAACATCATACAACACAGAGATATAATGACACTTTCCTCATTGTAACCTTGAAGAATCAACTTCAGTCCTCCTCTCGGTTGCCACGCAGAACTGCTTCGGAAGTTGTGGATCGCCTTTGGCTACAGGGTCGGAGAAAACACAGCCGAGCTATGGCTTCTAAGACTTACAGAAGGTTCGTCCTCTTTGTATTTATTCGTGTAATACTGTTAATCTCTTTTTTGATGACCACTCGCTGTTTACAGGAAACCAGTCTCATCAAAACTTATGCCAATCGACGAGCCGTCTATGCCTGAAAGGAAACCATTCGAAGCGTTCTCTGTACTCAAATTGCCCGAAACGGTACATTATCCATTATTTTGCTCCAATAGGAAAAATAGTGTTCTTTTTTCCAGTTTCCGTGTGCCATTCTTTCTGTTCGCTTTTTCACCTTTTTGGATTTGCTTTTGGACCTTAGAGGCTGATGGAGGATTCGTTGTAAATGTTTGACCTTCCAATTTTTCTAGCGTCGCCTTCAAATTTTAGGACCTTTGTAGGCTCTAAAGGTACCGAGCAAAACAATAAAAATAAGACGCAGCTTTCCGAACTAATTTTACTTTGATTTTAACGTTCTTCATATATAGGTTAAGTACTATTATCACTAAGTTTTCATTCTGATCATAAAAATAACTTATGCGTGCTTATTTACCATAGGAAAAATAAGCAGAGGAATAATTAAATAATTGGAAGAACTATCTCTAGGAATCTTGTTGCCTTGAACCAATTCTCCATTCACTTCCTCTCGCTGTCGTAACGTCCATGGTGATGGTGGTCTCACCCAAGAGTGGCGACTGTCACATTTCATGAATCATTTGCTACCGTAAAAACAGCTGAACGGTGGAGATATAAACAAGTCGCACAATTTCCTAGCGGTCGCAACAGTAAATGACAGCATTCCCTTAATTTTCACTTCACCATTTTCTTATAGATTCGTTGTCAAATCTTCTTATTGGAATGTAAGAGGCCTTGCCGAACGACGTCCGCTCTGCTTTTGCGTGTTTCGGTTACATTTCAGATTGCAACCTTAACGTATTCTGTAAGTGACCCGTCAAACATTCAACATAGTTGCGTTGTCAGCTCTTTCACTCCATGTTGAGCAGGTGCTGGCAGAGATCTGGATTGTCTTCTTAGTGGCCTCGCCTAGTCAGAAGTGTCCCGTTTTCAAAGACTCATTTATTGTTTGAATGTACTTGTACAAATGAATTCCTGTGGGCATCCTGTTTAATCAATTTGCAAACTTTCATCTGACCTTTAGATGGAGTGGCAACGTTTGTGAGAATTTTGTAGAGTGCAGTTAAGGAGATTTTCACGACCGCCTCAAAAGGGCGTGGAGTGAATTCATTGATTTCATTTTGAATAGAGTTTGTCTTTTACTATCATTTTTATGACATGACAGTTCATAATGGGAAGTTCACCTTCGCTCATCTTCGCTTGTTGCCGCTATAATCCCTCATTTGACGGGCGCGGATATATTTGATTTCACACAGGTTTCGCAGTCTTCGGACAGGTTGTAATTGAATCATTTTCAGAATACCCAAGATCTCCTTTTCGTAGATGATAGATCTACAGAATAGAATGTGGTAGAGGAAAACTCAGAACAGCTTTTCCATCTTCATTTCGATCTTCACTGAAACCTTCGGCTTGGTGAAGAGCTAGCAAAACTTCGTCTTTGCTTTAATCTTGCGTAAACGAGCATAATGAGCGACATTATGGCTGTATAACGTGAGTGTGCCACCCAAATTTTCCGAAACTATATTGCCTACGGCTTCTAAGGGAACATAAACGTTGTGGAAACCTTTTCGCTGGAAGTGCAGAGGAAAAACACTACCAATCTCTGTCTTATCACCAGATTCCTTGTTCCTGCGTGCTGAGACTGATCTTTGTTAGCGCTTCGAGATAGCGTGCCATGGCTGTTCCCATGTAGTTAGCGGAGAGCATCGCCTGTCATTGTAGACGAGCTTTCCACGTTTACAGACGTTGAAAAGACCTTTTCACTATAAAAAGTCAGCAAACCGGTTAGAGAAGAAAAGAAAAGAAGACTGTAAAATTATATAATAACGACTGAGGGATACAAAAAGCAAGCCAAAGTGCGAAAATTTCTTGAGTTTCAAAATCTGCACTACTTTGAATGAGGACAGAATTCAGCGGCGCTTATCTGTTGTGCTCATACCTTTTTTGATTGGTTTTAGATCAACTTTTCGCAGTTAAACAGTGGCCTGAACAAGAAGTCGTTATATATATGTCCAACATGCGCTTTGTGCCGCTTTCTGTGACAACGCAAAAGAATGGATCAATATTCTTGATTGATTTCCTGTAACTAGCAGACTAAGTTACTGAAAGTGTTGGAGATAATCAGAATATGATTACCACCAAGTGCATTTCAGACACTGCGGCTATCACACTGCGAGATTTATTCTCTTTGCTTGGACGAGTTGTCACATGAGGCCGCGAAGTGTCAGGTGAAAGGTGGCTACCTGATGCCAGGTCTTCCAAAGCGCAGACGGGGTTTCTGTAACAGAAGACTTGTAACCGCTTCTCAGGTGATCCCTAGAAGTTTTCAAGCCTTTCACCTTTTCAGTACACAATATCTGTGAAATACTTGACATAGTAATTCAAAAAATGGGATTTATTTTCTTTTGGGCATGGCTAGGGAATATCCAATATAAAATCCAACCTAAAAATTGAAAATAGTTTCACATTATGAGGGCATTCTCCATTTGAGGCCTTCGCTGCATTACTATTTCTTTAACATCTTTATCAGTACTCATTAGAAAGGATTTTTAAGTGGACGACAAGTCCAAAATTTGACCCAAACAAAAAGTTTCCCTAGAATGATGTTAGCCCATTCCTCCTAAAATGAAATTCTGTCCATTTTTAAGCGTTCATATCAGTCAACTCGATTTGAAAGCACATGGAATACCATGCTGTTCTTGTATTTTCCTTTTAAACTTTTGTTAACGTGATTATTAGCAATTGATGCTGCCACTAAGTTTCTTTATCGCTACAAAGTATTACAAAACGTAACCTGCGTTGTATGTCCCCGACAGCCTCAACGAGCTCCACGGGAGCAACCAAGCCATGACGATGGCTTATTCCTGTTTACATTGACAAAGTCATCAAATAAACCGTGAAATTTTTTGTATAATAGGGCTAATTGTTCTTCAAAACGTATTAAATAGGTGTATGCATGCTACTATATGACTAACCACTTTGCTTTGATATTGCGAAAGCGTTGTTTCTCTCGAATGGACGGCTTCTACTTCACAGCGGCATTGCAGATGATGCGTATCGATCCTTTTAGGGTGGAAGTCCTTCGTTAGCATGTTTGCATTATTTGCTATATGAATTAATTAAGCACTAATAAGGCATTGAATCTGGCAGGTTCTGCACAACACTAATAAATATTAGCCCTTCACAGGCTGTTGATGACGAAATGAGGAACCTCGAAAGGACGTACAGCAGTTGTATCAAAAGCCGACTTGGACACACAATTACTGAGGTATCTTGTCCACCTGCCAAAGATTTTATTGAAACTGTTACATTTGTGTACCAGAGACCTGCAAAGAATTCTTATCAATACATAGCTGTTCTATGTCTTCATTAAATATTCAAGAAAGAATATTTTCCCAGGAATCCCAGGAAATCATTTCGTCAATGCTCGATCAAGCACTTCAATTTTACGGAATTCTTGTATTCTTTAATGGCCTTCCAACATCTCAATATCTAAATTTCTTTGTTTCTAGGATTTTCTAGAATTTCGAATAACCAAATGATTCAATATTGTCATCCAATCTTTTAAAATCCTTGTATAATTCGAAGACGGCGACCACCGCCCATAAATGCTTACTCCTCTTCATGGGTTGAGCAGAAGGGAGTCGCTCCTGAGTCTCGAAGTGACATACGGAAGAGGTGCGTCCACTCAGCAGGGTCATCTAAGCCGAAAAGCAGTTAGACGTTTACAACCGGAAGAATACCTAGCAATAAATTAACGACGACAGGTAGTTAGATTAATGGTAGTGATGCCGTTCACTATTAACAAAACTATGGCTGCTCAACCACACCCTGGGCCTTCATTCATCTGAGTTGGGGTGCTGGTCTCCGAATTGCCCGGGCTTACGTAATTCCTTCCAATCTACGTGGAAAAGTTCTTGCATCGCTTTTCTGAGATTCTTGGGAGAATCCACTCGATGGGCATTCAACGACATTCATGTGTAAGGTCAAAATTTCTCAAATAGCGCTGAAGCCACACACAAAATACGAAGACCTTCGTAGAACGTGGATGCGAGGAAACGAATCTAGTACAACAAGTCCTAAAATCCCTGCAACAGATGGAGTCGCGTGGCGCAAAAAGTATAGTAAAACGCAAAGCAGTAATCGCTACCGCTCTTGGATACCCCAAGTCGCAGCTTAGCAAACCCCTCTGAAATTGAGCCAGTGGCTGCTGCTTGTAGTGATGAACTGGGAAAACACTGGCACGGTTTTTTCCAGGATAGAAGGTGTGGAATATAACCATATATTGTCTATTTCAAGACATTTGACTGCGCAATGTATTCGGATCTTTTATTACTCGAATTTCGAAGTTTTGTTAATTTGAAAGCTGTGAATTTTTCTATGAGCTCTAACGAAGTGGCTAGTGATACAATCCATCATGAATGAAGGCGTTGGATCAACTCCCTCCAACGCTCTCCTCTAATCCACATGGGAATGCCATATCTCGGCTATCCAAGGCTGCAACAAGAATCGATCTGACTAGCATTCTAGAACACTCATAAAGAAAACGAAATCAACGAGATTTTCGAAGACCTTTGTAAACGATGAATGCGAGGAAAACGAATGTGAAAAGTACTGGGATCCCCACAGCTTATGTGATCACGAATCACGTAAAATTTAAAAAGAAATAAATATGATGATGCTAAGATATGCGCAGAACTTGGAATTGTCGGTGGGCTTCATATTCGCGGTGACCCATTCAGTGGGCTTACTTGGTATCCACCACATCAACAGAGATATTGCATTGCCTTTCTCCCAGTCTCAGTTGGTACCACAGCAAGATACAATTCCTCATGCACCAGTCTTTTTTCAAATCTAAAAATGCGTAGTAAATAGAAGTTAAACCTTTGATTTCGAGTTCACCTTAAGCTTAACTAGGTTCAATGTCAATTTCTGCTCTCTAGGTCACTCTCCTTGACGGTTGGTTGCTGACTGCACCATCAGACTTAAATATGGCTAAGAGAAAGGCAAATCAAGGTCCTCGGCTAGTGTGGTGGATAACACCCTCGAAGGGCCCACGGAGAACGTAATCGCAGATTCGAACGAACTTCGAACTTTCGCATATACCAGCATCGCTGTGGTTATATACAACGCAACACCCTGTCATAAAGAAAAAAATAGTAAATAGATATTAAACAAATTTGAGGCTGTAATACATCTTGAGTTCAGGTGGTGCCAACAAAGTGTGCTGCTAATTCGTTGCCTTCATCATTGACCATGGAGCCCTGTCACAGTAAGATACAGGCCCTCAAATACCACTGCTTAAAACTGGCGCGATGTTGTCCAGATGCTGATATGTAAGTTGCTAATATTGCTGATAACCTTATCACTTACTTTGCTGTTAATCCGCAATATCATTAATGATTGGAGATGTCGAAATGAAGTGAACCACTCGGAAGCTGCTCGAACGCTTCGTCGAAGAAAAGAGTCACTTGCGGTTGCAGCAACCAAGTGTCAGATTGACAGCTCTAGGAAATACCACAAAGAAAGTTCAACGTCAACCAGCACCCCTTCCAATTAATGACTTATTGCTCAACACTAGGACAAGGTGTACAGGATATACATTGTCACTTTTCTCTATCATGCCACTCATTCGGGTATCACTGCTTCTTCCCATTTATTCGAAGCATATTGTCATCCGAGTTATTCCTACCGTAGTTATCCCATTGTAATAAACGAAAACTTGATATCATATTGTGGTAGCCTACATTTTAATGATGGAGAAAAGTAAAGTCAGAAAACCACTGAAAAGTCGATGTTGAGAACTAATATCCTCTTACCGGGCACGTACACCTTGTAAATAAACTTTTTGTCGTTAATACAAGAATTGAACTGGCTCCAGAGTTGACCCCTCAGTTTCTACTAACGTTTAAAATGCTGTGTAACGACTTACTACATCTCCTGAAAGCAACTGCTGTTCGAACAATTTGGCCAGATGATCATCTGTAAGTGTTCGATCTTCAACTATGAATTGTTGCAACTCCAACAATGACTGAACAGTAAGAAATGTTCTCTGAATTAAAAAAAAAGCATGTCAAAGGCAAACAAACATTTCGGACAATACTGGTTAAGGCGTTTTTGGTAGTGAATAGTCTTATTTGCTTGTAATTCTACGAGGTCATATTGGTACAACTACACTTGCGTGATTTAGCGAATTACCTAGCAAAATAGGGCAACCATGAAAAACAACCTTTTTCAATAACGACCAAATCTCATAACTCTTCCAACAATGCGCAAATAACACAGAAGTCGATTTAATTTTTAATCAGCACAGCAGCACCTAAGGCACCCCTCGTGGGCCGCACCACTTATCAAGATTGCTCCCTTTAAAAAAGACCTCGACGATGTCATCCATGCGTGTCATTTCTGATTCAGAAAGTTTTAACAACTATTTTATCATTATGTTGAAAAAACCATTTTGACTCCAATGATGCTGAGGTACTTGCAAAATTTCGAACCGCAGGTGCCTGCGGTGGGGAACGAACGCGCTATTGTCCTTTCCAGAGAGTAACAATTTTGTTTCTTTACCATTTCCTAATAACATGAGTCACTTTCAACTTATGCATCTTGTACTCACTTAATTGCTTTTCTATCGCAGATATCGGGCGAGCAGCCTGCAGCAAATGCTGCACTTGTTCTCAACGTTTACGAATGAAAATACTCATCAATGTGCTTCCACAAAATGCACGTTTAGGTACACTAGAAGCTCTCAATTCTGTGGTGCTCACATGTGTGGAAACAGAAGCTGTGCAAAAATACGGAAGTGTGCTCAAAATATGTTGTGGAAGAGACTATTAAAGGGTCACAACACCAGCCCTCATTAGCACACTGACTCATCTCTTCACACGTTATCAGAGTGTAAGGCTCCCATTCACTGGATGGCCAGCGAGACCAGCCAGCATCAGCTTAACTGGGTTCGGTTGCCGATTTAGTCTCACTAGATCAATCCCGTTGACGGGTGATTGCTGATGACGCTGATAAATAGAACAAGCTGAGAGGCACGAAACGAAGGACCTGCATAGCGTTGTGGCGAATGCGTTATCTCCCAGAAAGGAAAATAGCGCGTTCGCTTCCCGCCGCAGACACTTGCGGTCCGGAGTTTAGCAAATATGTCAGCATCATTGTGGCTGTATCACACGTAATTTTAACATCAAGGGAAGAAAACAGGATTAAGAAGGTTTTACCATCTCACCAAAGTTATTCGCAGCCATTCTTGAGAAATTCAAGCGAATGTTGCATTTACGACAGCAGGGTCTGAAGCCCTCAACCACATTGTGTTTGCTTTGGTGACGACAACGCTCTTATGACATGAAGTAGTAGCCAAGCGGAACCAATAGTGACTCACTTCAACAGCTCTTGTGAAGCGAATGGTTCTGACTAAGTCTGATGATCTTCGTTAGAACAGATTTATTTTCCCTGTCCTATTGACATTCATTGAGAAAAAATTTACGAGTTCGGGAGGTATATCTGGTTCGGGAAGCTAACATAATGATCTGTTTAGCTCTGGAGCTGAGTGGGAGGAAGCGAGTAGCGTGGAAGGCTTCAAAACACCGAGGTTCTCGTGTAAACAAAGCGTCTAACTCCGTGCTAATCTGTTCGTCTATACGATTCTTCCGCCTTAACGTATGCATCGGAAATTTCGTCGAAAAGTAGGCACAATGAATGTTCACTCAGCTATCACGGAACTGAGAGTAATTGCTACGTGGTGCATCCTGAATGCCAGTTAGGCCAAAGACTAAGCAATAAAAGATGACCTTATACTTTTTGTGCATGTAAATCCGTCCGTTTTTGTACCTTTAGAAAAACTCTGATCTATACCTCGCAGGATTTTCTCAGTCAAGAATTTCCTTAAAAAGAATGTTTTTGTGTTATGTAGGATTCAGTATGGACTCTAACCAGTGACACGAAATTGAGATGGTACGTAGTGCAAAATATTCGTATTGATTAGCCATTTGAATGTGTATACAGTTTGCACATAAGAATGATTATACTTCTCACCCTAACTCAGTGACCAAGGTCCATAAGAGATCGATGTGCAACGACAGGTTTGGGGAATCAATGGGGCGAGTGATTTGTGGCAGTTGATCCAGAGATTTTAACTACAAAGGTGTGTTTTTTTCCAAACATAGTATTTAAGTACTTTGCTGTTGGTTTCCATTAAATGGTCACTTGATCAATCCCTGAGATATGCGCCATGCATTCGACTTCATTAAGCATCGTTCGGAGATGATTGAATGCATATCTGGCCTTTACAATAACTCACGGTGGCCTACCGATGCATCGAGTCGGTGCTGCTATCCTTCCAGAAAAGTCTGGTACCAATTCGTCAGCCCCGGAGTGATGAAAGACTTGGTGGGCCATGAGCTTAAGGATCGATCCCATGTGTTCATCACGAGGCGCCTCCGACCACTGCGCCACACGCGCTCTTTTTGAGGAGAACTAAGGCAGTAAAAAATTTTTCTATTGTCAAGCATTTGTTGGCTGCATATTTTCGCATTAGGGAAGATGAATGGAAACGAGTCTCAACAACAAGAGAAAACTTCCAGAGCATTAATCACTGAATTTCTTTCTAGTTGATGATAACTCAAAAATACTAACTACAAAGGTGTACCAAGCTTCGTTTAGATCAGATGGTGCAAATATAGAGCAGTGAAATTGTACGAGTTGAACTAAACATTGGTGGCGAAAGCTCAATGGAGTTCATTGATTGAGTTTTCTTTTGTCTATGCAACATTTCTATAGTTTAACCTTTGCAGGTAGCGATCGGTGTGGCCGAGGCATTAATTTGAGCCCAAGTTTATCAACATTCCACAATGATTTGGTCCCAACTCATACGCGCCTAATGGGCCCCTTGACAAATTTTCTTGCACACTTTGTCGTACTTCTGTAATACGGTTTTCTACGTGTATTGTAAGTAATTTTTCTTGTGCGGACTATCCCATAGTCTTGAAATACGTCGCAATATTGAATGTAGTGAGAAAAAAAAAACTATTCGACTTACAACAACTGCGCTATTAACAGTCCCTAGTCAGTTCTACAACATATAGACAATCGACTCTGATATATTTCTTACAAGTATACTCCATAAGAAAGGCGCGTGTGGCACAGTGATTGGAGGCGCCCTGCAACACACACGTGGGATCGATCTCTGTACCCAGGACCCACCAAGCCCTCCATCCCTCCGGGTTGCGGAGATTTCTGCCAGACTTGTCTGGGAGGATAGCAGCACTGGCTCGCTAGATCGGTAGGCCACAGAAAGTCATTGAAAGGCCAGATATGCACTCAGTCACCTCCAACGATACTTACTGAAGACGAGTTGGCGCATCCCGCAGAGACTGATCAACGCCGAGAGTTTTATCATTTGTCCTTTATATTCCATGAAAAAATAGCTATTGTCTATCAGAGCGATTAGGAGCGACGTTACAGCAAGCTACCGTTCAAAAATCATATTAACATGCTTGGCACACATAGTAGGCGATATTGTATTCTCAACGATTCCTGACAAGTTCTCGATTGCTAAAGTACTTGAGGAGCTGATAATACGACAGTCTTCTAAAACAGACTTTACCCTATAGTTCTGTATATGGCATTTTAAAAGAGTTGTTTCCAGTTTAAGCTTTGTTTAACACAAATATTCCAAAAAGTGGAAAGCGTTGTCAAAATTAGGTCCTTCCAGCCGTAGAAATCATCAGTCGAGAATGAACAAACTTCTACCTTGTTTGCAAAATTTTTTAGATTTTAAAAGAATTTATTTATTGAATAAAGTTCACTGCCCTCCCAACGGTTTGCCACCTCATCATTGTTGATAGGTGTTCTTGGGTGTCGGCTGCGATGCACAGCGGAAAGTTCATTACCCAGCAGGGCCGGCCGAGCTGAGGAGGAGCTACTTGGAGTCTACTCGGTGTACAACCACAACGTTGTTGAGATATTTGCAAAACTCTGGACCGCAGGTGTCTATGGTGGGGAACGAACGCGCTATTGTCCCTTCCGGGGAGTAACGCGTTCACCACCACACCGTGCGGGTCCTTTCTACTCGGTGTGTTGTGTTCGTCGTCATATCGTAAAACAGCATCGCTGGGTGAGGTTACCTCGTTCAAGCGGTGCTCCACTCAAGAAGATTCGACTCGATTTATTTTTCAACAGAACTATGAAGACTGCGTGATTTTCTTCGTATTTTTGTTGAGCAAACGCGAGGTGTTACTATACTTTGTTCACGATTAAGCTGACGTTTCGGCGAATTTCGCCTTCTTCAGAGCCGCTTTCTATGAGGTTTCCACTAGGTATGTCACGTAGAGACCAACCGCACAGAAATCACGTGGAAGTATAATATGAAGATTGCTGTTTCGATAAAGTGACGGAATAGGAATAGAACTAAGGCCGGAGTACATGTTGGCGATTGGAGGAATACTCTAGAACATTCATTCTAATGGCAGTTTTTAATGCGGCCCCTCTCTTGCGAACTTGTCACCGTTCCATCTTCCGCCCACCGTTCTCTACTACTTATTAACTTTTCCTCTATCTCGCCGATTTTTATGTTGAAATAACTGAAGTGTAACACGGTCTCGCTTCCTAAGAAGCTTTCGCTTTACCTTATGTCATATTAAAGTCTGCGTTGATTTTTTAAGGAACTAACGGTTAAAGTGCGTTAGTGACTTTAATTACTTCACCGGACTTCTCATCCAGGGTAACCGAGAAGGTGTTCCTATAGAGCACAATGGGGAGGCTGAGTTGATATAAATGGAAATACCAGCTGCAGAATACTTAGAAAGTAACATGGATAATGAAGAAGTTGAAGACATAAACATGAGGATGAAGTTCGCCGTGGTGTGAGCAGTGAATAGTGGCGTTATTTGGTATCTCACGATTCTTAGTTTTTCAAAAGCAGCGAACTTGCAATCTCGACTGAACCAGCACCTTGCATTTGGACACGGCGAACCGACTCATACATCAAACCGTTATACGACTCTCCGCCAATCCATTTAGTCACTTAGACGCCAATGGGGAAAGTATGGAAGGTTTGCACCAAGAGTGTGGAAGAAGTTCCAGTAGACAATTTCTAGATCTATGTTCACATATCCTTCATTCCTGAAGGCAGAATGCTCGTAAATACACCATAGCCATATCTTGGAAATAATTCGAATAAAAATGAAGACATTTCTTTGGCTACTACAAAGCACTAGCGTTGACAGGATATATGTATTCTGTACATAACCCTTCACAACTGTATTCCACAATTCACCTATGCCAATCTTTTCAACAATAAATATCTTATCGTAACTACAAGTTGTCTCTGAGTGTCAACCTTCAGCGTTGAGTTTCAGCAAAGACCTCTCTGTTCCCTCCCAACGGCAGCAGTCTCCCGCCCGAAAAGTGAACTCGACCAAAAAGAAGACTTTTGCAAATTACTAAGCATACAGAACAAACTCTGTTATTTCATTTTTTATTTTATGCAACCCGTCTTATACATCTTTCTAGATCTTTCTCTCACATCGTGTATTCCGCGGATCCCACCACTTCTCACATTCGATCTGTCTCCTCGCATCCATGATTCACGAAGGTCTTCCAACTCTCTAGATGTGGCTTGGGCTATTACTTACTCTTTCCCTTCATCTTGAATGTCTTTGAATGTTGATCAAATCGTTTCACCGTGCACTTTTCACATAGCTGGGCTAGAGCTTTCCCATTTGGATTACACACAGCAATTTTTTCCGGACAAGTCAGGAGGATGTGTCAGTTTTGCGAACCCGAATGTATGAGACTTAAGGTAGAGGCGGGATCGAAAAAGCGCGATGAGCGTGATCATCGGCATCAAAAACACTCTGCACTCCACCCTCTGCAGAATTTCCATGCCTAATTTGAATGAACTACCGATTGTATGAAAAGTGCACCGAAAGTCTTCATACGCAAGAGTATACCACCCCAAAAAATGAGTAGAAATCCAGTCGCTTCAGTCTGTAAAAGGCTAACAAACCTGAGCCCCATGGTGAGCATTCTATTTTGTTGAGAGGTGAGATACGATAGTCTAGAAGTTTCTGATTTTAGTAGTTCTACCTGCCCCTGTGAGGTTGGCTCTAAGCTTTTCTCGCAATCATGATCACGGATTTCGACGGTTTCTTTCGAATATTTGTGGAAGCTGATGTCTATTCGCTGTTCGGGTCCTGCTGCCAAATTCCTTCGAATTCTCTATGAGCTATTCTTTTAATTAATTTCTAGATCTTTCTCTCACATCATGTTTGTTTCAGAAATTCTAGTAGGAGTTTTGAATGTATACTCTCTGTCATCAGCAGACTTCCAGAATGTTCAATTCTTTTCGAAACATTGAAAAACAACAACGAAACAAAATTGCCGATGTTTGAAACATTCAGCAGTTCAGATTTCTTCGTCCGGTTATTTATGCATTTTTGCACTTCGTTCTGCAATTTCTCTAATAAAACTGTATTCGCTGATTAGTTAGGATATTTCCGGTTGCCTTGTTTAGGCTTTCACTCGAAGTCCTCTCCTTTCAAAATTGATTTACTTCTTGGAAGTCTTTAGTAAGAAAGCAAAACTCGTGATTCCGAACTTAAATAGGCAGACCTTTTACCAATATTCTGCGGAAAAAAACCAATCTTGCTTGCATTGGAGGAGCACGACTTCTCTTTCTGTTGAGGAAATTAATCCTACAACTCGTCTTCTCTTTCGAACGTAAATGCTGTACTGAATTCTTTCAGCTCATTCGAGTATAGTTATAAGTTCAAAACCACTCCTATAAAAGCATTTCAACTCGTCTTTTAATGTAGCAGACACGATAGGATTTATAGTGATGATTTTCGTTGTAGAAAGGTTTCATTTTTCAATATGGCTAACTTTGATGATAATATCTCACTAACAAGATTCCTCGCCGGTTCAATACCTGGGTGAACTCCATTAAAGTCAAACAGTTTAACGAACGTGAAAACTTGTTAGTGATTTGAAAGATGTGAATTACGTCAGGTTGAGAGTGTAGACTAATGGTCATTAGTAATCGAAGCATTTCCCTCAGTAGGTGGTAGTGAGACCGTGACAATGGTGTGTTCCTGGGTATCGCATTGCAATTCATCACCCATGAGGCTGACGAAACTAAGTTCGTTCGATTTTTCTACTAGGAAACCAAGTAACGAACAAATCAGTGATAGCTATAGATTGGAGAAACACAGTCGCAAGTCTACATGCGTCGTCACCTTGACCGTGTTGAATACTAGGGATACATAGACTTGCTTAACTACCAAAATCTCATTCAAATTGATATTCGTTGTTCCGAAACCAGCGCCATCCTTGAAAAAGGGCATTTCGGCATATCCATGCATTTCAGTGTTGAAGCAATTTTTCAAGAATACATTCATGGCCCTTCAATGGTGTTTCATTGGTCCGTTATTTCTGTGGGTATCATGTAATTTGGAAAGTAGTCTTCAGAGAATAACCAGCAGAATTTGCTTGATTACACTGCGAGGAAAACAACATGATCTGACTGTCTCACAGGTTTTAAGAAATAGCCGAAGGACGAATCACAAAAAATTCAAAAACACCATTGAGGTTCGCATGGATTTCAGAAGCCGCTGAGTTGCATTCGTACTACATTTCTGTTTTGCTGCTATTGAAGCAATAGCGCCAAAATTTTCTTCAATCGGATGGCAAAGAAATTAGGTTAGAATTTCAAAACATTTTTATTTATTAAGCGCTGGACATTATTTAAACATATTAACGATGTGCCCGCCTTATATACTATCAAGTGGCTCGAGAAACCACTTTATTTGGTTTGATTGTTGGCCGCAGTATCTGAAGAGAACACCATCGAATTTACTATTCTTCATGTTGAATATAAAGTGCAGCTCAATGACAAGACAAAGCAGGGAGACAGAAGTGAGTTTTGCGTAGATGATGTTGCTCGACATGTTGAGATCTTATGGACATGGCCTGTTACTTCTATTCTATGCTACACAATAAATCGACATTTACGTGAAAGACCTATCGCTCAGTGATTAGAGGTTCCATTCTACACAAACATGCTAGTTGGATCAATCCCGCAATATTCCAAAAAACTTCCATCGCTATGCCACCGTTAAACTAGTTCCCATCTTCTTCTAGAAAAATTATTTACCATCCGAAAAGAACAGAGACTGCCTGTGGTGAAAAAGTGGGAATAGTTTATTATAGCCACACTAAGATTTCAGATTCTGAGGCAACGAACCGAATAGAAGAGGAAGTACTGGGACCTATGCTATATTTGAAGAGTGATGATGTACGAAGTAACGAAAAATTCTCCCTTCAATTCTAGTTAGTCTACCAGTCACCTCATTACTAGCTGTGTGACGGTGTTTTGTCAACCTCTTAAAAAAAGTCGCGGAATCCCTGCTCTCTCCAGTCTTTATGTATGTTTACATCCATGTGGATTGTCTATCATCAGTGCATACGCAACCTGAAACGAGCACACTAGTCCCTCATCGACATTCATCATGGCTGCAGCGTTATCGAATTGCCCACAATAGTGCGGTGCTGAGAAAATCGTTACTAGACGCTTATTCGCAAAAAATTCATAGCCGTCTTGTACGACCTAAAAGAGTTGTAGAACATTTTGTTATGTCCAAATAGTTCCGCTACTGAATGAATGACCTGATGGGCTCTGGCGACTAGATCGATGTCTAGAATGGGAAGCATTTCGTGCACGACGTCTTGTCCAAATACGTACGAAACTCCTCGAGTGTTCGCTTGCCATCCCTATATTGAATTTCTAACTTAAAAAAACATTCAAGAGTATTTAAACCTGCTGAGAACTTTCTGTTATTGATTATATCCAAGAATAAACTGAAAGAATAGGAGCACCGCCTTTACAATAAAATTGGAGTCCCCGTAGACAACGTTTTTGCAGTATCCTTCAGCACAAGGTCTTCTTCATTATCGCCACAGGTTGTACGGACCCTCTAACGGATGGATACTCGGAGAGTTACTCGCGAGACAATCTTCGTCGTTTACGCACCGACATCGAACTATTATGAAGACGAACTCGAAGCGTTCAGTATGGACTTGAAGAAGTTCTACATAGAAGATCATATGTTCTAAAATGTCATTGTTGTAGATATTAACGCCAAGATTGGCCCAAGAAGATCGTCTGAAGAACGTCACATCGGAACACACGAATTAGAATGGAACGAACAAGGTGAGTGGTGTCTGAGCTTATCATGGCGACCAAGATAGTCCATGGTAACTCGCAATTCGAGAAGCCCCACCTTCAGCGCTGGACGTAAGAGTCTCCCGATGGAGAGTACCATAACGAAATAGACCACATCATAGTGAAGGTTTTGCCTAACCGATGTCGCTGTTGTCCCAAAATTCTACACGGGATCAGACCATCGTCTCCTTCGTGCAAGATTCTATTTCTCACGGAAAGGTAAAAAAGCCGCTGAATTCCACAACCGAATTCTGGTTATGGAAGACCCAGAACCAACGCAAACTGGGATTTATTCAATTTAATAGTCGGCTGTTGGGAAGATGCCGTTGTCGATAACATCGACGAAGAATACGAACGGCACATTCAACATCTTCACGTTAGCGCTATGAAAGCTTAGAGTTCGAAACTCACCAGGAGACGACTTTCTCCAGAAACACTCGAGCTAATACGCCAGCGTGGAAACGCACGAGCTGCAGGCAGTCCAAGTTGATTGTACTCCGGCGCCCAGACGGAACAGTTACAGAGTCCAGAAAGGCAATGGAGAAAATCATTCACGAATATTACTGAGATCTCTTCGATAGCCACGTCCACCTTCCGTCATATGAAATAAAGTAGGATGGATATCTTGCGCCACCGGTTCTCCCTTCCGAAATCCGACCGGCATGAGATTTCGTCGGTGAAAAATTGAACAGCACCAGGACCGGACAGGATAAGACCAGAACACCTGAAGAACCTTCTACCAGTCCTCATAAACATGGTGGCTCGGCTCTTCACACGTTACCTGTTTTAATGCAAGGTCACTAGTCAGTGGAAGGCCAGCAAGACCGTATTATTTTTCAAGAAGGGTGACTTACACGATATCGGCAACTATCGCCCAATCTGCTTGCTGTCTGTCGCCTACAAACATTTCACTCGAGTCATCCTAAATAGGATTGACAGAACACTGGACGAAGGGCAGCCATGTGAGCAAGCAGAGTTTCGAAAAGGATTCAGTACGATGGACCATATCTACATGATAACAAGGCTCATTGAAGTATCGCGATAGTACGAAAGACCGCTGTGTCTCCCTTTCAACGATTTACAGAAGGCCTTTCATTCAATTGAGATATAAGCAGTCCTGGAAGCCCTTTATGGTCAAATAGTTGCTACTCAGTACAGAAACAGTCTTAATGAGCTGTACAAAAATTTTACAACCAAGATATCATCATTCTACAACAATATTAACATCGACGTCAAAAAAGGAGTTAGGCAGGGAGATACCATCTCGACAGAATTATTTATCGCCACCCTCCAGAACGTCAGGCGAACATTGGAATGGTAAAATATGGGAGTGAAAATCGACGGTCGCCAGTTACACCATCTTTGTTGATGACATCGTCCTTATTACATCAAACATTAGCCAAGCTTAACGTATGCTTAACGACTTTGACAAAGCCTGTGGAAAGATTGGTCTTTGACTAAATCTCACAAAAATGATGTTCATGAAGAGCGGATTGGTTTCGCATGCCCCATTCACGCTCAACGGAAAGAGTATCCCCGAATGCTCCAGTTATGTCTATCTAGGTCGGGAAATCAATATGATGAACGACCTAGCTCCAGAGCTGAACAGAAGGAAACGAGCGGCTTGGGTAGCTTTCAAGAGCGTCGAGGATGTAGTGAAGAGAACAAAGAACACCCGACTCCGTGCCCACCTTTTCGACTCAACGGTACTTTCTGCCCTAACGTATGCGTCAGGAGCGTGATCGATGCGTAAGCAGGATGAAAAGTCACTCAGCGTCATCGAACGCGCAGTCGAAAGGATGATGCTTGGAGTATCCCGTTCCACATAAGTAAAGGATGGGATCCGAACCTCCGATCTGCGTCAACGATCAAAAATCAAAGATGCCGCTCTGTACGCCAAACAGTGGAAGATAAGGTGGGGACGTAATGTGTATGAATGACAACTGATGGACAGGAGCAGCTAGTGACTGGATTTCTCGGGATGTCAAACGTACTGCGGGAAGACCACTGAACCGATGGTCAGAGTTCTTTCTAAGGAGCCTAGAAGAAAGATATGGTGCTCGACGAGTTCCTAGAGCGAGCAGAACCCACTGGGCTACTCTTATACGCGACAGGGAAAGATGGAAGATTTACTGGCGCCCACTCGAGTCACTCCACGATCAACTGGGCTACAGGTTATACAGGTGATACTCGCGACACAAATTTGTGAGTCCAAGTGACGGATGCGACGTAAGTTGAAAATAGATATACAGATGGACTCCCCGATCCTATCGTATCGGATAGGTATGAGTCTATATGAGCTCTATAGCAAGGAAACGCATTCATAGGTGCGTGCACAGATGTATGTGTGGAATTGTGTCATGAACACTCTAACACTTCGCTGGTTTATCCTTCCACGTGCATAACACACCCATGTAGAACTCTGTGCGGCACGCCTCCAACAATAGCTCGAAGGCGTATTAAGAACAAGGCGGCTGTGAAGGAAGCGAAACTGTGGAAACGTCAGCCAGTATTGAATACTGTTAACAGTTGTTAACAGCCTATTATCTACTCAATAAGATGACATTATTAATTAATGGCGAGGTTAATACAAATTCTGTCCCGGGAATTGCTATGTAGTGTATCCTGAATACCAATTAGATCAAACCTTCGGCGATAAAAGAAGACCTTATATTTTTCATGCAGATACGTACGGGCGTTTTTCTACTCTTTGGAAAGCTCTGATCAAAACCTCGCAGAATTTTGTCGGTCAAGAATTTCTTTAAGAAGAATGTTTTGGTGCCATGTAGGATTCAGTATGGACGCTAACCAGTGACGCGAAATTGAGATGGTACGTAGTGCAAAAGATGCATATTGATTAACCATCTCAGTGCGTATACAGTTTGCACATAGGAATGATTATACTTCCTTCTTACCTTAACGCAGTGATCAGGGTCACTCCATAAGAGATCGATGTGCAACGATGGGTTTGGAGGATCAATGGGGCGAGTGATTTGTCGCAGTTGATCCAGAGATTTTAACTACAAAAGTGTGTTCCTTTTGCAAACACAGTATTTAAGTAGTTTTTGGTATGTGAACATTCTAACAACCTTAGGGGACAGGCCACCATGCATGCACAGAATTTTGCCAGCCACTAGTCCGGTGAATGGCATCGCTGCGAACGCTTCCTGAAAAGCGGCTTTTGTTCCTATTTCATGCTGCAGATCAAACAATCGTGAAAAAAAAGAATTGGAAACCTGAAAACCGAGCCATAATCGAGTGCTATTGTAACGCCTGTTACATTCTTCATAGAAGCCATACACTCGATTAATCGGAGCACATTCATGGTTCCCTCGCAAAATAAAGAAGTTGCCCGGATACTTGATCTAAACTTGAAAGCAGTTAAATAAATGGATGAACCACGAGATTTATTCCAAAAAACGTTACTCGACCTTATAGCTGAAGAAAAGCGCAATACATTCAAGATTTTGATGGCCACGGTCAACGTAGTCACCAAGAAAGAGGTAATTAACCATCGGCGGGAAACCACCTCGATCAAACAATCGCAGCACATCTAGGATCAACGTGGAAATTTCTCAGAAAGGAATAAAATAACTTATCAACAGTTGATATTTCTATTACTGCTGCAGTGACCGAAACCTCTTTACAAACCGGCAAATTGACCATGAATGTCCCCACATATTTTTATAGGAGATTGAACCTCGACTAGCGATGCTTGGCTTAGAAATACTTGTCTGGAAAAAAATATGTAGAGATAGATAAGAAAAAGACAGTTTCTGCTCGGTATCCACAGTTTAACCTTTGTATAAGTAGCCAATCTTTACTTTGTTTTAGAAGGTATTGATTTTAGTGACCACATCGTGCTAACCGGTTGTTACAACCGGAGATAATCCTTGCAATACTTTAAAAACATTTGTGCTGTTACCGAATTCAAAACGAAAAAAAAGACTGACTTCTGGGCTATTGGTGGAAAGCGGTCTCAAAAGACTGGTGCTATGCGCTAGTTATGGCATAGGCTTAGGTATAAGGAGATGTAAGCTCTCTCGGATTGGACGTTATTGTTGTTTAGTGACAGGGATGACGGACGGTAACAACGATATCTTCATATTTCGTTGTATTCATAAGCCTACATAAGATTGTTAGAAACAGCCGCTTGATGGGATTGCTGATGGGCCGGGGAATCCATGCTTTCTCTTGAGCTACAATAAATCGCATCGAGTGCCCAAAGCAGGTGCTTCTTGCGGTGTGGGTTTCCGCAGCCGCATCGACTCGAATCCATTGGAGCGGATATGCGATTGCTGCATATAAACACTGCATCGCTGGACACTGTCTTTGATTATAAACGTGGCTGGCGTTGATATCCACATATTCACTGCGTTTTGGGACAACGCTCATTTCAATCAACGCTTACCGACAAGCATCCGTTTTTGTAAAAATGGAGATCGCCACTTAACTTCCACTATCATCATTAACATCGTTAACATTATCATCGTTGTCACCAATATCAATGATTTTCATCATCAACAAGAAGATCAGCGTGTATAAACGAATTCCCATAAACTGTCACTGAACATCGTCATGCGTTTTGGCTTCCGAAGACCACTGGGAGCTTGGTGAAGGACTATTTTTAGTTTTATTTTGTGGTCAGACGCCATGCATCATTCACTTTGATATACATTATGCGCATACCTAGTCGTTTGGCAGAGCAGCAACAGTTCAGATTCTTTCACATTGTTAACCAGTGCACAACCTGGTACACCAACGTTTAATAATCGGATGATCATATCGTCGATATCCATACGAGCAGCCATCATTTCCTGAAAATACAATGTTCCGTGAAAATTGTTAAAAAGTAGTCATACAGTTTCATTTTGGTAGTGCAAATTACCCACTGCTTTTTATTTACTGTGTATTTTTTTCATAAAAGGATGTTATGTGAATTACAACCACAATGATGCTGTGATATGAGCAGAACACGGAGCTCCAGGTGAACATCGAAACCACAGGTACCCTTTCCGGGAGCTCACATGTTATCCACCACAGCACTGAAACCCTTGCTTCACCTTTCTCTCGGCCAGTTCTTGGCCACAACGGTGCTATTAGCAATCACCGGTCGAAGGGAATGATCTGGGAAGCAGAAATTGGCATGAGTGCATGAATTAAATGCAGTGAATGAAATGAAGGAAAATCAGTGAATTGTGGATGGATTCTTTTTCTCATCTTGCTGAGAGAAAAGCAAACCGAAGGCCTCGGTTGTTCAGTGGATAACACATGAGCCCCGGAAAGGGTAATCACGGTTCGAAGCTCACCTAGGCTTCCGAGTTTTGCGCATGTTTCAGCATCGTTCCAGTTTAACTGGGAATGTTAGTCGGTAGCACATTTCAACAATAAACTTCTATTCAGGTAGAATGGTAACTGAGACTAGAACATCTTTTGCTACTTACTGTTTAGAAGCCGTTAGTGTGTTTGAAGATAGCCAAATAACTTCGACAAACGCAACAGTAAAAATGGTACTTCCTTTGTAACTGGTCTCCTTTAAATAGGCAAGAGGAAAGCAGCTTCTTCACGTTATCCGATAAGCTCACGTATAATAAGTATCACGATGCTGAGAAAACAATAACATCATAGGTGTTTTGCAGCTTGGTTTGCGGTCAGTGTCATTTTTTGTCAGTGAGCAAACCATTCGTGAATCCTCGTCACTTGCCTACTTCTCAGAATTTCTAAAGTATTATAGCACTTTAAGATGAGACTGGATCTGCCTTGTTTGTATTCATATTTAACTTTGACGTGAAGCAGCGATTTTGTGCAGAAAATGATGATGGTCAATGAATTCTGCAAAATCAAATTGCCTACCGGAACCGAAAGAAGAGGTGCAATATTTGCGATAATTGCTCCTTACTTCGCTCCTCTTTCAGAAAACTTGGATTTCATCCGGATGGAACCAACAAACAAAACGACAATGAAACAATGAAAATGTTCATGGACATAGTATAGCTTGTATCAAGCATTACAAACTTCTTGGTGTTTTCCCGCTCATCGTAGCCGGCCGAGCTTTGACGAATTGCGATGCAGATTGGAGCTCATCATACTATCGTGGTTTGCCTAGCTGAAAAGAGTTCGACGTTTACATTCAGGAGCCGAACTAGGAGCAATCCAATATGTATCATTGAAGCTTTGAGGGCAGAGTCATTATCCATCAAGTGGTGACGACATGCGAAAACGCCAACAAAGCCTTCAAGACTTTTTGGATGGAAAATCTTAGCCCGGTCGACAAATTGCTAGGCCAGTGGAACTTATGTGGTCGCCACGATTCTTCTCCATGCATGAAGACATGCCATTCGCGCGTTCAGCTGTAATACTGTGAAAGCCTAAAACCACATAATGACAAATGGTGTCGGGTTGCAATTTCTGAATAATATTCTGCATGATTGAGCTGACACGAGGTTGCTATAGAAACCTTTGTTCGACTAACGTTTCGATGCCTTCGCCTTCCTCATATCCGAGTTGATCTGAGCCCATTGATGATCCATAGCTGGTCGTTGTCGCGATGTCGGTGTTCGTTGTTTCAACCAGTTTTTGAAATATTGATTGCCAAGCTAGGTGTCCACAAATGAAGTACCGACTGCACTGTTACAGTACGCATTGCCCACTCAAAGTAGATCATATTGGAGGCAGGCAAACGGCTTCTATAAAAGGTCACAGCCAAGCGAAGTTTCCCATTCGAACGGTGCTCAGTTCTACGGATTCGACTCGACGTGACGACGACCATCCAATTAGTGACAACAGCAGGTATGGATAGACCATCGACTAGGATCCGTGTGGCTTTGAGGAGGGTGGTAGCGCCAAAACGTCATGCTTAATCGCATAGAAAATAGTTAATTCTTTTCACGAAGCTTTGATGGAAGTCAGTTTTTAAGATATTGGTTACAATTTCTTTTCATCACGTGGTGGTATTATCACATACGGCGCTGATCATGTTATGTAGACGACTAACGGACATTTGAGCATTCGTCAGATAGGCTTGGATGTGTTTTAGCAACTGGATGAGAATTAGGCTTATAAACCAGGCTATTCTAACCGTGAGGCCATCAAGACGATTGGTGATTGATTGTTCGAACGCTGAACGTCGAGGGGTCGATGGACCATCAGTGGATACTAGCGTAAGTTTTGGTAAATAAGTATGAAACGGAACATGTTGGTAATCCAATTTTAAGCTGCAAAATAACTGGTAGTTTTAAACTTGTCGCGCTTGCCGCTTTAAACCATTCGTTTTCCATTTTTTGATATTGATTTTTGGATTGCAATTCAGACGATAGACGCTAAATGGAAACAACATCAGGATGTTTTCGTTATCTAAACAACGAAGTGATAGGAAGTTAGTACAAGCCTTCTACCTTTATCACTAATTGATAGTCTATTATTTTGTTTAGAGGCGCGCCACGATAATTTGGAAGACCTTGATTTTATTAGGTCTACCAGGGCGCGCATGGCGCAGTGATCGGAGGTGCCCTACGACACACACGTGGAATTCATCCCGTCGCCCATGGCCCACCATACCTTCCATCCCTCCGGGGTCGGCAAATTGGTACTAGACTCTAGACTTGTCTGGGAGGATAGCAGCACTGGCTCGATACATCGGTAGGCCACCGCGAGTCATTGTAAAGGCCAGATGTGTACTCAATGATCTCCAAACGATGCCTCGTGAAGTGCATGCCGCATCTCTCAGGGATTGATCCTCCCCGAGAGCTTTATCTTTTCAACTTTTATTGATTCTACTTGTCGTACTGCCGCTGTGAGGTTGGTACTAAGCCTTCTCGGTCTAATTGTCATGGATTTTGGGAGTTTACCTTCGAATACTTACGAAAACTGACGTCTATATGCTGTTGGGGTTTTGTTGCCTAAAGAACTCTAGAGGAAAAGGAGGTAGTGGTAATGTCTCGCTATCCCTTATTTATTGCGTAACTTCGTTAGTTGTTGTTTTTCGTTCTTACCTTATGTATCTGATCCAACTTTGTAACGGAGTCGATCCTGAAGCTCATGCAGATTGCATGCTATCCTTAGCAAGGATAACTTCGCCAAGTTTCAGCATGACATGAAAGTTCTCTTATTATTTGGGTGCCGCAAAGAAGCCATGACTTTGTTGGTTTGCCAACAGGAATCACGTTATATTCGGCATAACTGGTGTCGAAGTTCTTCGAGGTCGTAACTGAAGGTCTGCAAAGTTCTGTTAAGCGTTTATTTTCTACTAGGCACTTCATTTATTAATCAACATTAATCATGTACATTTACATGATTTTTACGTGATTGTAGTCAACAATATTCGATTGAAGACGATCAATAAATCAGTCGACTTGGGGCGAAGGTCACTAGCGCCTTCTTTTCGGAGCGGGGTTCTTTCCAACCTTTTCTCCCTCGGACGGCTTTTCTCCTCAGTTGATGGCAATTATGTTGTTTTACCCACTGCTGCCTTCGGTTCCTGTACCCTTTCCTTCGAGCGACGTTTGTCTTACCGTTTTGTAGCTACGTTTAAAGAATTATTTTTCCACAAACTTAGCTTTTGGTTTCCTTCTTCTCAGTTGTCTAATAGCTTATTTATAAAGTAGTTTGATGCATTTTCTGAGCTTCCCGACCCTTTTTTCGACTTTCTAGCTTTTTTAGTTCCAATTTTTCAGTGCTTTCTCAGTCTTTATCTTTGCATTAACATCTCACCTTTCCCAGCGTTTCTTCTGTAGAATACGATTGCTTTCAACTGTGATGGGCGAACCGAAATTGGCGATTGTTTGGAAGGCTAAAAAAATGGCGAGTTTCTCATCGGACTGGGTGACTGCACTATGTGCATAACGAGTATGTGTATACACTTCGCATCATGTAAAGCACTTCATTCATGTTGTCCTCTTTTCCTACAGTGTTTTCTGAGGGTGCTTTCGTCTCTGTCTACCATTTTCCTTATTTCTTGCGGCTGTCGTTCCCGGATAGACCAGCTGCTGTTTGAGTGGAAGTCGCCTCGTTGCCCTTTGGTTTCGGGCTCATCGATCGCCCTGCACGATTCCCATCAGCACGCGTGGCGTCCCACATTTTCATTCAAGATCTTCGTTCTCCTTTATCTTCTAAAATCGATCTTTTCGTGATTTACTTCTGCTATCCACATTTAACTGCTGGTTCTTCCGAGGAAGAAATAGAAAAGAGCGATAATGACATCAGAGAATTCAAGAGAGTTTGGTGCTTGAAGCGACAGGATGTTCCGTAGCGTTTTTCCTCCCGTAAGTGATTTGAAGCGATACCGCAACCCCAGCGGAACTGTCTTGGCTTGTGCGATTACTGCCTCCACGAGAGCTTAATTTTCTAGAGAATTGAAAAAGGAAAGTATGTTATGGTGTTCTTTTCAAATATTTCATTGTCCACTGATATTCAGAACAGTAATCAATGTGAGTCTCAGCAGTTATCAACGTTTGAGTCAACGAAATCATACGGTACTTTTCCTCCACGACTGACTCTGAGCCATTTTGAGTCCTCCGAGTCGAACTCGAATTCAGTGAACTATCGCATTTCGATATGTATTCTTTGTTTGGTTAGCTTACACAAGGTTGATAAATAATTTTTATCCTGCTCACGTTTCGACGTTTCTTCGTCCTCATCAGAGGACTCAGAGGACCATACACTCGGATCATCAGCTCCTATGAAGACGAATACGTCGAAACGTTACCCAAATAGAAATTATCAACCTCGTGTAAGTCTGTCAAACAAAGAATAGATATTGATTACTTATGGCGAAGTTTGAAGAAAGTCAGTTTTGAAATCTCGCAATTCACTCACCATTCTTTGTTCACTATTCATTCCACTCATTATTTCTTCGACATCAAAGCATCTCGTTGTTGTATTACCATCTCTGAATCATGTAGATGTTAGCCGTTCACAAAAAATTCTCTCTCAAGTGCTAACACAGATTCCAGTGTTTTCTTCAAACTCACGACCCATACTGTCTACAATGAAATTATGCATTGATGCCTCGTCTACTCATGTTGTAGATGAAAGTGTGAATTTTTGTGTGAGTTCGCCTGAGACTTGACGAAAATCTGTTCTTTTGCCTTTCTATTAGCACGTTGGATGTTCGTTCGGTGTGATTTCCTTGTAATCCTGAGGTACCCGTTGTAAGACCGGCAGGTCTTCGCTAATTAAATAAGAAAATGATCGTCAAGCAATAGAGATGACCATCCACCGCATTTGTTCAACTCCTCTCGAGCATCATATTTTACTTTTCCGCATCTGATGCCAGGAGCATGGATACGGCGTTTTCACGGTTTTGCCCTCGTTTTACTATCTAGTCGTCGAAGAGTTGAATAGCACTCAATCCAGACAGCACCATTCCTGTGCATCTGGAGAATCTATCGCAGCTTCTCATTAATATCCTGCGAGGGATTTTCGCATGTTAACAGTTGCAATCTCTGGTTCCTAGTATAAATAGAAGAATTAACAGGATTGTTTTTCGCAGAAAAAACTCTCACTTACACATCGGCATTCATCACTGAACAGGTTTTCGAATAGATCTTGTCAACGCAATAGAGAAATTCGTAGAAGTATAGCCTATTTTACAACTTTTCGTTGATCTGAAGGATGCCTCCCACTCAGCCGAGACGCATGCGTTATTGTAAGGGTTAAGTTGACAAGGCATCCACGAAAAGTACCCAAAGATCCTTATTGATTGATCATCCGAAAGGTCACAACATCGCTTCCAACATTTCACAAGTACCCGTTGTCGTTGTAAAGAGATGACTTCGAAAAGACACCACAATCTGAGCGAAGTTAATTACAAGCACTGTCGAGAAAATCAGGCTGAGATTGGGGAAGGGCGATATGGCCGTGGAAGGTGACGCCCGCACATACATCATTTTCACTTTTCTGACGACATTTTTTTATACCACTAAGGGTTAGCCAAGCTGAACAAATGCTGGACTGTTTGACAGAGCGTCTAGAGTGATTGTTCCACAAATGACTCCAGTTAGTTTACCAAGTGGTCACCATACCCGACGTAATGAATGGTGGATCTACTTCTACATCTGATCAGGAAGAAAACGAACGATTTCGCGATTTTACGAGCACGCCTTTACAGTCCTTCCCGCCTTTCTAAGCTGGACGACACTGGCAGCGACGATGACAAATGGAAACTTTCCTTGCGTCTGCATGAGTCGTTCTATGATCAAAGGGAACATGTATAATACAGTGAATTTGGCTGACGTAATTCAGCTTACGAATATTAAAAGCTCGTGAAGATTCTTGCAAAGTTATTTACGCATTATAGTACGTATTCTACAATATTTCGTCTAATTTTCCTTCTTACTCTTTTTTCTTCACTTTTCTCCCATAGCCCTACGTCATATATTTTGCGGACTTAGCACTTCCTCCACTTGGTCGTTGTCTTGAAGCCGACGTCTTCAAAGGTTTGGGAATTCGCGTGTGCGTACGGCAGTTAGTTTTGAATTTTCCTCTCATTAATGGCATTGAGTACTGATCGGCTTGATTTCCACTGGAACACCAGGATTGTTCTGCTCGACCTTTCACAGACCTTCAAAACAGACTGTCGCCAGCCTTCGTCGATCCGAAAACACTTTTCCTAGGCGATTTTTCTAAACAAGTCTGGTGCGAATATCCTGACCCTGGAACATGACAGGCGTAGTTGGCTCGGGGCAGGCTCAAGCCGAGGAGTTGCGCATATTTAGTGGAATTCCTACCATTGCACTATCTGTCTCATCTCTTCTGTTGTAGTTATCTGTAAACTTCGTATCGATAAAATCTCGATTAAGGCGTAGGTTTATTTGAGGGTCATTCATCTGTTTTCTTGCTATAACTGCACTACACTTCGCTACCTATTTAGTAGAGGTTGAAAAATTTCTTGAAAACCTTGGTATCAACGAACGGCTAAGACACTGTATATCAAAGGCCTTGGAAAAGGTATCATGGTGGAATTTTTTTGAACGCTCCTTTACGTCTTCATTTCCATTTAGCTTATGAAATAAGGTTACAATCTATTTTCATCCTTGATTTAACAGTGGATAGCAGTGGAAAATGAGGACAAGTCCATGGACGTCACGTAGACTTCATGAAAGGTTATTCCGTATAGGAACAATTCCACTGAAGTTTATAGTGAAATTTTGGAGACGATCAGTTGTTTCAACTAAGGTGTCTCACCCGAAGCCGACAAGACGCAGATTGCTTTCACTTAGTTCTGATAAAATTAGTTAAGGAGCTTCTTATACGTTTCATTTGGAAAGGCACTTCAAAGCAAACTAATGTCGGAAATCATTATCGCGGTGGTAGATATACTGACAAAACGAGAATTGGCCTTCGATCATAACACCCTTCGACTAGATGTGGTGACCTGCCAGCGCACTGATACTTGGTCTAATGGAAAGTGCGTTTGAAACGACTCGAAAGTGAGAGACAAAGCGCCATTCAATTATCCAGTTAGTTACGAACACGGGCGCGTGTGCCACAGTGGTCGGAGGTGCCCTGCAATACACATGGGATCGATCGTCGCACCCCAGGCCCACGAAGCCCTCCATTCTTCTGGGGTCGGCAGATTGGTATCAGATTTGTCTGGGAGGATAGCAGCACTGGCTCGCTACATCGGTAGGCCACAGCGAGTCATTGTAAAGGCCAGAAATGCACTAAGTCACCTCCAATGGTGCTTACGGAAGTCGATTTGGCTCATCTCTCAGGGATTGATCAACGTCGAGAGCTTCAATCTTTTTACGAACACGGTGCGTTTATCGTTTAGCATTCCAGAAATCCTTTGATTTGTATTTCGAAACCGACTTTCCTTGAACCTCGGTATCACTAATCAATATGTATTCTTTCTTTACTACGCTTTGTGCTAGCTGATAAAAACACCGACTATTGCACGATGTGCGCAATGATGTATGTCCGGAAGAAATACAAGCTGTTACCACCGGACATTATCATTATATCCACCATCAGCATCGTGTATAAAAGGGCATCACTGAGTGAGGATGCCTCATTCGAAGAGATGGCTCACTGAGGAAGACCTGACTCGAAAGGAAGGCGAAGCTACCACGTCGAGACGAATAATAAGCATGGACCATCGACTCGGATCGCCGGCTCTGAGGAAGACGAAGACGTCGAAACGTTCGCCGAAAATAAATAAATATCCTTATCAACATCGTGTAAGCTCATCAAAGAAAGAATACACCTTTGCTTTGTTTACGACAGGTCTTGCTGGCAGCCAAAAGTGATCAAATGAGTAATCATTCTGAATCAGTGGGATCCTAGTGTCTTAGTCTTAGTGTGACAATGCAATGAGAGTGCTTGATGAACTTTCCACAAAAACTGGCAATAAACAATCTTATCACCTGGCTTCTGCGCAGCATTGTCGATTACTTTCGACCACTCTCGCTTTAATCTGTTCGTGGTTCTTTCATGAACCAATTTCTTAGAGGAATCATCAGTCTTGTTTTTGAATAAAGTTTTATTGAACTTTGTCAGAATACTCGAGAAAAATCGACTTAAGTATTTCGTATGCTCTCTCTCTCTCCCTCGTTCTATCCCCTCTCTATCTCTGCCCCTCTCTTTCCTCTTTAAAAAAAACCCGTCACTATGTGCTTCACAGTAGTTTTGTCAACCAACCAGCCAAAGTTCAATATTTCTCTCAAAATATTTTGAACTTCTCTACTTTTGAGCGCTTCGAAACATTGTAGAGAAATCTTAGTCATTTTGTTTAACGTTTTGTTTTCTGCCTTCTATAATTTTCACGGCAGGTTACTAAGTAAGCGAAATACAACCACAACGTTGCTGAGATATTTGCAAAACTCTGGACCGCAGGTGTCTATGGTGGGGAACGAACGCGCTATTGTCCTTTCCGGGGAGTAACGCGTTCACCACCACACCATGCGGGTCCTTTGTTTCGCACGTCTCTCAGCTATTTCTATCGATCTTTTTGCCACAGCAATCACCCGTCAGCGGGGTTGATCTGGGGAGCGCAAATCGGCATAGAACCCAGTTAAGCTATGGCTGTAGTTGAAATCACAATGTTTAACGTTTTGTTTTCTGCCTTCTATAATTTTCACGGCAGGTTACTAAGTAAGCGAAATACAACCACAACGTTGCTGAGATATTTGCAAAACTCTGGACCGCAGGTGTCTATGGTGGGGAACGAACGCGCTATTGTCCTTTCCGGGGAGTAACGCGTTCACCACCACACCATGCGGGTCCTTTGTTTCGCACGTCTCTCAGCTATTTCTATCGATCTTTTTGCCACAGCAATCACCCGTCAGCGGGGTTGATCTGGGGAGCGCAAATCGNAATCGGCATAGAACCCAGTTAAGCTATGGCTGTAGTTGAAATCACAATGTTTAACGTTTTGTTTTCTGCCTTCTATAATTTTCACGGCAGGTTACTAAGTAAGCGAAATACAACCACAACGTTGCTGAGATATTTGCAAAACTCTGGACCGCAGGTGTCTATGGTGGGGAACGAACGCGCTATTGTCCTTTCCGGGGAGTAACGCGTTCACCACCACACCATGCGGGTCCTTTGTTTCGCACGTCTCTCAGCTATTTCTATCGATCTTTTTGCCACAGCAATCACCCGTCAGCGGGGTTGATCTGGGGAGCGCAAATCGGCATAGAACCCAGTTAAGCTATGGCTGTAGTTGAAATCACAATGTTTAACGTTTTGTTTTCTGCCTTCTATAATTTTCACGGCAGGTTACTAAGTAAGCGAAATACAACCACAACGTTGCTGAGATATTTGCAAAACTCTGGACCGCAGGTGTCTATGGTGGGGAACGAACGCGCTATTGTCCTTTCCGGGGAGTAACGCGTTCACCACCACACCATGCGGGTCCTTTGTTTCGCACGTCTCTCAGCTATTTCTATCGATCTTTTTG